>JAXGGA010025033.1:0-11161 GCA_038373865.1 Uloborus plumipes | reverse complement strand
GTTAGTATTTTAATTAAAATAAATACTGATTTATGTCAGTTTGAACAAGAATTCATTTTCTGTATGGATTTTATATCTTTC
The DNA here is from genome assembly GCA_038373865.1 of Uloborus plumipes. NCBI lineage: Eukaryota > Metazoa > Arthropoda > Arachnida > Araneae > Uloboridae > Uloborus > Uloborus plumipes. The sequence continues at coordinate 11,080 of JAXGGA010025033.1, read as the reverse complement.
ATTTTACACACAATAGTTTATTGAAAAATAAATGTTTTCAAACCTCTACTTTTTTTCATTAAAAACGATCCATAAGGCATTAGCTTTCACCGTGAATACATACAGGGTGTCCCAGTTAAGTGTCTGAGAATTTATAGGAATTGTTAGGTGCATACAATTGAATGTACAAGTAATACAGTTACTCTACATATACTGTCTGTTTGCATATTGTGCGCCTGGGAGCCACGGACGCTTCCATCTGAAAAAGGGGAGATAAGTTTAGGATGCTCACTACCCAATGCCTTCCGCTTTTGTTTGCTTACTACTTCCTCGTTGCTTTTCCCCCCTATTTCGAGAAAGTCCGAAGAGACTTCGCGCGTGCGCAGATACGGCGGAGGTCGCACAAAAAAATTTTAGACAGTGGTGCCCTTTTATATCACTCAATTAGTTTTATCTTTTGTCTTCTGAAAAACATCAATTGCATGATATGGATGTCAATTGTAGAAAACTTTTTTTAGTGAGATAGATACTGCAACTGTTGTTTAACTGTGTAAGTTTTATTTATCACATATTTTTATGAAACTTTTTTTGCTGAAATGTAAAACACCATTATCGAAAAAAATTTCATACGTAAAACAAACAACGTTGTTTAAAAATCATTGACCGTAAATCGTTAGTAATTAAACAAAAAAAAACTGCAATATGATAGATACTGCAACTATTAAAGATGAACCCTTTATATATTACATATTTTTGTTGCTTTTTCTGAAATGTAAAACAGAAATCCAAAGAAAAAAACATTGAACCCTTAACACCCTGTTCATTAAAAGAGAACATTAATTTTGAGCCTAAAACATCAAACATTGTTTAATGATGATTTAACTTTTGGCGCCATATGTTTGAGATTTTTTTTTTTTTCTTTTTTTGCTGAAATATAAAACATCGACAAAAAAAAGTAATAATAAAATAAATAAAATTAGAGAAAGAAACCAGTTTCAGAAACATCGAGAACAAAACATAGATAATAATCATAGAAAATGTTTTCCAATGAGATTAACACTGAAATTTCTGATTAAAGATGAAAACTTCTTATTATGTCTGCTTATCGCATATTTTTATAAAGCAATTTTTGCTGAATTTTGAAACATCAATGTTGGAAAAAGATCAATGTTTCCAAACATCGACATTGATGTTGCAGCACTACTACATACTGTTCCAGATTTCTTGGAAGTAGTATACGGATTTTGACATATTTTTCTGTTTTAATGATAATAAGCAAAATCTTCCAGTTTTTATGTTTTGTGGGAAAAAAATGGTATCTGGCCAATTTCAGCACCAATAGTCTTTTGTGGAACATGACAGGTTTTCATAAATCTGTTGAACATCAATAAACATAAATGCATAAGTATATTGTCAACTCTCTCGGAGTCTTCCGGCCTTAGATTCAGTCATTTTAAAATTCACAGAACTTAACATGCAAACAATGAAATTTAAAATAGCGTATTGAGTGAAAATTCAGGATAGAAACATTAACCTAAATTCTTCAAAAATCAGTTATGTTGTTTTTCGAATTTTTTATTATTTATTAGATTATCATTTCAAATGCTTATTACCCCATTCAAGTTTCATCTGATTTTTTGTGTATATGTCTGGTCAGAAACTGTATTGTGAAAGTAATTCAAAAAAAAAAAAAAAGCTATTAGCAGAACACAAACAAGATTAAATGAAAAATGATCAAATAGGCTTTGTGCTGAACTATATTTGAAGTTAAAAATCAACGTAAATAAAGCACAAATAGGGTAGAAAGTACAGCAAATAGCTATTTCAAGGCTACAATGGAGCCCCTTCATCAGTGCAAGAAGCTCAGCAAACAACATGAAAGCTGTAAGAGAACTGAGCGCGAAGCACGTGTGCCCCGATATTTATAACAAATGGGCGAGTGCGCTTGAACTCACAACAAAGCGGGAAAACACCGACCAATCAGCGATCAGCGAAACGCCAGGAGAGCGAAGAAAATGGGGGGAAAGCGGCAAAGGAAAGTAGGGGAAAAAAGCGCGGGAGAAAACACTAGAAGACGAAATTATAAAAATTGCTTCCAGATGTCAGGGAAAAATGGAACACTGGAAAAATCATTCACCAGAGAATGGGAATTTTTCCAAATATGGTAAGCTTCCCAAAAATCAAGGTCATAAACTGACGAACATTTACAAATAATTCTAGCCGAAGAAAAATCAAAGCAGTGACCAGAAGTCCAACAATGCTGAGCAATGGAAGAGCGTGCTAGTTCTTTATGTTTAACATAATTTTGATGCTCAACACGTGCTTCGCGCTCAGTTCTCTTACAGCTTTCATGTTGTTTGCTGAGCTTCTTGCACTGATGAAGGGCTCCATTGTAGCCTTGAAATAGCTATTTGCTGTACTTTCTACCCTATTTGTGCTTTATTTACGTTGATTTTTAACTTCAAATACAAACAAGATTAATCTAAAACTTGTTAGAATAAACATCATGAATTAAAATACACCAAATTATTTGCTTTTCAGCATTTTGTAAGGCATCATATTTTTAAATTGTTGTTGTTAATTTATTTAAAAAACAGTGATAATTTTATGGTGTAATATTAAATTAAATTCTGGTGTGAGACCCCCTCAGCCAAATATCTCACATACCATTTCAATAACAGTATCCAAAATGAACTCTCATGCCCACTAAATAGAAGAGTAGAAAACATGCCATTACAAGTGTAGCAATTCCAAAAAAGTTGATGGAAAAAATACAACATATATTATTTGCAGTTATTTTAAGTATGATTAAATCTTAATTCGTTGAAGACTTAAAAGTGGAAGTAAAATACGTGAAACACTAGTAAGACAAAGAAAATCAGGTCAATGAGATTTTTTATTCCATTTTCACAACATCCAAGCTACGACAGTGGTAAATTGCAATACAATATCTAACATCACAGATGAACTAATGGTGAGATGTTCTATTTCTTGCTTAGTAACATATGTGCTGTAAATTAATTTGTCTATGCACTGCCACTCATTTGAGGTGCATCTTTCTTAGCCAACCCAGACAACAACTTCTTTAACTCCCCAATAGCACGTCCAGGATTTAAGCTCTTGGGACAGGTTTTGGTGCAGTTCATGATTGTATGACATCGATACACCGAGAAAGGGTCTCTTAACTTGTCAAGGCGCTCCGAAGTTGCTTCATCTCGAGAATCAATAACCCATCGATAAGCTTGCATGAGAACGGCAGGCCCTAAGTAACGATCTCCGTTCCACCAATAACTGGGACAGGAAGTTGAGCAACAAGCACACAAAATACATTCATAAAGTCCATCCAGTTTCTTTCTGTCTTCAATGCTTTGCAAATTTTGCTTTTGACCACAAGTGTCACTGCTCTTATTCTGAAGCCAAGGTTGTATCGACTTATATTGCTGATAGAAATTGTTCATGTCAGGTACCAAATCCTTGACAACATACATATGAGGTAAAGGATAGATTTTAGTAGGCTTTTTGGGATCTGTGTCAATCTTACAGATGCATGCTAATGTATTTACTCCGCCAATATTCATTGCGCAAGAACCACATATACCTTCACGGCAAGATCTTCGAAAAGTAAGAGTGGGATCCATCTCATTTTTAATTTTGATCAATGCATCCAGTATCATTGGACCACAGCTATTCAAATCAACTTCATAATTTTGCATGCGAGGTTTTTCACTAGCTTTATCTGGGTCCCAACGATAAATTGAAAATGTTTTGGTGCGCGATACGGCAGCAGTACTTTGAGCTGCTTTTTGATGTACTATAATACATTTGCCGAACTTGCCTAATTCGCGGAAACAAGTACCAGCATTCACTAAAGCCATGGCCATTATTAGAATCGGCAATACACCAAAACGAAAAGTAGAAGCGACGTTTATTATTAGTTTACGTAAACGGATTGCGTAACGAACGAAGAATGAATTTGTAGTAGAAGTGGAAGTTCTGCGTTTGTCCGGAGGCAAGGCATAGTCCGCTGTCCTCATGTATGTCGAAGCTGATTGGCTCTTTGTTTTTAAAAAATTAAAATCTTCCAGTGACTTATAGCATGAGAGGACAAAATTGAAACCTGAAGGTAAATTCATCATGTCACATATTTTTCAATTTATTAGCTGGATTCGAGTGAGGCCATCGAAAGAGAATGATATTTTTTCATGGCATCACCTAAAGACCAGAAGAGTTCTGTGAATGGTGAATGCAGTTATCTTTCCTTGTAAAAGAATGTCTGGCAACCCTATTTTGCCAGCCAAATCTTCGAAAAAGAGAAATGAAAGCCAATAACTGTCACAGTTCTAGGGATAAATTTGCCAATGAGGCAATACATGCGAGAAAGATGTACCATCACATGACGCCGTTTGACTAATCACAAATATAATATGAGCGGATCCACCCTGCATTGACCGTCATTTAAACGTTCATAAAAGAGAATTAAAAGGCGCAGCAATTGTTTTCGTTGAGAATTGCAGATTGCAAAAGCTTAGCTCTTAAAACTTGAAATTATGAGGTTGTCAACTAAAAAGTTTTATTTCGCATCAAATTAGCTTTGTTTGTATTGCATGTGTAATTCATCAAGCTTTTTGACCAGTCTTCGCTGGGGAACTAATAGAGGTATTTGTTTCTTCTGTTTTGTTACATCCCTTTTTAAAGAATTATTGTTGGTCAAACCTTACGTTTGAGAGCTAGATGTAGACGAGCAATGTTGCTGTTTACACTTGATCGTTTATTTAACGTATTTAATGAATTTAAATTTCTTTTTAATCGCATTCGTTGTTTAATGGTTTACTTGGATTTGCTATATTAAATGATTTACTTAGAATCTTCTTTACTAAACACTTGTTCCGTTTGTGAAGAGTCTTAAAGCTAAATTAAAAATACCCAGGTTATTTTTATCACTTGCTCAATGAGCGTAGATCGTGAATATTTAGAACATTGGCCCTCTTGGAAACCGCAGAACAAGGAAGGGGTTGGTGACATTTCTCTTGGGGGTGACACCCACATTGCATTTCAGAGTTTCTGAAATATATATAAATATATACTTAAACCCAAACAAATTTAAGTTGTATTCAGTCTATCAAACATAATGACTACAAGGGAGAGGCATTTGCTGCGAGTGACACCCGTATGGGGGAGGGGGAGGGGGAGTTGATATCAGAAATTGCATTTAAGAGTTTTTGTAAAGCATTGTTTGGAATAGGGTTCAATTTTTAGGGGGGGGATTCTCCCTTAACTTCTGATTTCAGGGGAGATATTTTGAATTTGGGGGAGAATTTAAATTTTCATTAAGTACTGAAAGATTAGTTTAGAGTTATAACAGTGATAACTTACAAATTCTTATTTTTACCGACATTATTGTGAATCAATCTGGCAAAATAAAATCAAAAGCTGCATAAAATAGCATGCACCGAATTTCGTATCTTCATTGTAGATATAAATATTTTTAAGATTTCCAGTTCCTCATTAAGTGTATTGTTTCCTCTCTTAATGAAAAAAGAAAAAGACCACTCATAGTGATATAACAGCGAATAATGATGGTAATTTGCCTATCATTCTCCTCTTTTTGGCTTCTTCATTACTAGATCACACCAGCCAATGAGAGGATGAATGATGTCACATTCTCAAATAGGGTAGCTTCAAGTTTTGTGGGACAGGAGATACCAGAGTGCAGGGAGGAGGGGAGGGATTTTCCGCTTTGGCATGCACTACTATGCTACAAGGATTTTTTTTTCTTACACTTTCCCCCGCCAGAATTTGACGTTGAAGAATTTACCAGGGGGCCACAGCCTTTTAGATTGTGAGAGATTTTTTGATTCTGTGGGGGTTTCGCACAATCCTATACGCATTTCAAACCTTGTGTAAAGTATAAATATGCTGAAATGCCAACACATTTTATTTGTCTTAAATTTCGCTATCACATTCTAGAAATTTTGCATCAGAGGGCAGGCCCGTCATTTGGGGGGGGGGGGGGGGGCTTTGCAAATACATTGGCAAATACATTGATTTCTTATTCAATGTATTTCTTTATTCTTTACTGGCAAATACATTGATTTCTCAAAGCCAGGGCCCCCCCCCCCCCTGGCTTTGAGAAATCAATGTATTTGCATCTAAGTGGGTGTGGTTTTTTATGTTTTCCGATTAAATTGCATTGTTTTTGAACCCTTTGCCCCCTGGAAAACTTGAAATGACGGCCCTGTCAGAGGGTCAAAAAAATATATAAATGGTTTTATTCCACTCCGATTCATTTTCCAATCCCACAAAAACTCTTCCAATAGCCTCAGAATATCTGAAGTTATTATTTTTTTATAACAACTTGATTTGTTTATTATTGTTTTAGCTCTATTTGCAACATCTGGACTTGTAAGGTGTGTTTATAAGTATTTATGTGTAGATGCGCGGAGAACGTTTTTTTTCTTAATCCGAAAAAAGTAAATAAAGTACACAGCACTATTGCAACAAATTTATTTTATAATAGAGAAGTGTTTATAAACTTAATCTAAACCATCAGCTTATAAGTCAGAAAAGATGTGACTGCAACCCACTCTAATATTTATGGGTGTGTGATAATAAATGGAAAAATATTGGTGAAAAATGTCTCTTCATTTTTTTAATGTTTTCTTTCATCTGTAATGTATAACTTAAAACCAGTTCAAAACTCTTTTTGCGATTATCATTTCTTAATGATTCTATGCTCCATATTGTGTGATATATTTTAATTAATTTTCTAAAAATCATGTTTATGTTCAAATTGTTCTTTGGCCAAAAATAATGTTTGGGAAAAAATTGCTAGTATTACTCGGATGAAAACTTGATGCTACAGGTGGGGGAGTTAGAAAATATAAGTTTTCCCTGTTGACTGTGGTCAGAGTTGTCCATGAAAGTTAAACAATAGATTGAGATGCTAACAATTAAAAAAAAAAAACTTACTTTCTACATATATACTAATTACATTAAGACATTTGCCAACCACTTCATCAACTTTTAAGCCCTTTAGGAAAAGTTCATGTGTTTGCATACAGAAGAAGAGTTTTAAAAGCTTTTTTGACCTAATGACTGCTTCCAAGTGCATTCCGCAGAGATTCTTTAAATCCAGAAATAGATGGAAGATAATTGGTACAAGATCAGGACTTTATGGTGAATAGTATAGGCAGACCCCCAAAAGATTTGCAATATAGTTTTACTTTTGCCGTCACCGAGGGTAGTCTCGCATTATCATTCAACACTAAAACGCCAGGTCTGAGAAAGCCAAGCCGGTTTTTCCGTATCACCTCTTTCAATTTCGCCAATAACCTTTTCAAATCTTCAGCCATATACCTTGGTGATTTCAGGAAGGGGGTTTTTAAGCTTATCAAGCTGTATGAAAAATCTCTTAACATTCTAGGTTTATGTTGCCAAATAAGCTGAATCTCATCTTTCATGTCTCCTTATATTGCTTGACTTTCATACAAACCTCTGTCCACAGTAGAAAGGGGAAACCTCGTTGCGAATCATCCTCATACCATGGATACAAGACCTTCCGTCTTGAGGAGATTGCGAATGCGGAGCTTGAGACGGAAAGAAAATTTAATGACTTTCTTCAATTTTTAGTTAAAATAAATTTGTTTTCTCAATGTTAAAAAAAAGTAATAATAATTAATTAAATTTCAATTCCAAAAAAATTCCGAGAACCCTCAACCTTCATCTTTCTAAAATTTTTTTGAGATAGCCTGAATAGTGATTATGGAATCTACAGTTTCAAAAAATTACTGTAAGAGAGCCCCTGAACCCCATTCCTTTCCTTTGTTACCAAAATCGCGTATTAAGGGCCTTTTTTCAAAATCAAATATGGGGGGACCCCTCCCCTCCATATTATTGGCATTCATTCACTTTTGTGTTTTCGGAACCACAATTTAAAAAACATGCGAATGAGAGCCCCCCTCCCCCTTTACTACACGCAAAACAAAATGCTTGACATGCTACACTTAAACAGAGGCTCACATTGTCACAAAAATCAAAAGCTCAAAAAATTCAAACTGAGTACAAATATTCAAAAATTGATGAAATTAAAATCAACAATATAAAAAAACATATATCCTTTAGTACGCAAGGGGGAGGAGCTCAAAATATTTTCCGTCTTGAACATATCACAAAACTTGTACCCATGCCTCATACTAAAGAAGTCAACTACATGTTTAGGATGTTATTTGTTTTGAAATATTGAAGTTGTGTTCACATAATTTTTTTGAAAGAAAATAAGTTAAAAACAATTCGAAAAAAGTTTTCCAACGAAAATGGTGCACATATTCATCTAAGGTAGGGGTGCACAACCTTTTTCAGTGAAGGGCCACATTCGTAACAGGAGCTCCATTGGAGGGCAGCATGCAAGCCCATTATTTGGAGGGCTCGTGAAGGGTAATTGCCCCTCCCCCCTCTCGCATGCTTTGAGAAATCGTCATGTTTTTTGTTTTTTCATTTTGAATAAGTTTTGTCATGTAATTTGCGTTGAGCATTTATCCTTTTCCCCCCTGGAAAGTTTTGAAAAATGATGGGCCTGGCATCAGCATGCACCAGTACTTTCTCTCAACTATTAGAAACTTGATTTGCATATATAAGAGGTCAGCAAGGCAACTAACTCCACCTCTTTCAAGAGCTTCATTAACAATAGCTCCAACCTTTTTTTTTTGCGTCTTTTTGATCGAAAACTATCCATTCGCCACGGGGCCAATGCAAAAATTAAAAAATGACAGTTAAACAAAAAATTATCGTATTTGTTTTGAAAAATACGCTTGCATTCTTGTTCAGTATGATTTGCAAAGTCCACTACTTCAAAAATAAGAAGAAATATCGTAACCTGAAAGCCGATGCTAAAAGATTGCTGAAAAATTACAGGTAAACTCTCAAATTACGCTTTGCACGCGGCATCGAAAAAACACATGAAAAGATGCCCAAAATGCAAAGCATTTGTCATATCAAGTCAAATAAGGAGAATTTTTACCATTCAAGTTGGAAACGTAGATCTTGGGCAAAGGAATATTAAAAAAAAAAAAAAAAAATACATGTAACACTTTTCAAAATGGAGCGTTTTTTTTTTATTTATTATTTTTTTTATTGGTTGTCTTGGTTGTTACTATAACAATTATTAGATTTGCTGAATATCAATACCAGGAAGCTATAAGGGTCTGCTGCCCACTGGTTAGTAATTGAAAATTGAAATTTTCAGGTCCACTCTTTTTTTCCAACAAAGTCCTGAAATCTTTCTTCAAACGAATTTTGGAGTGTCGGTGTGAATCGGTGTGTATAGTTAAAAATCCCACCAGGAAAACCTTATACTTCATCTTCCTCTCTGAGTTAAAAAAAAAAAAAAAAAAAAAAAAAAAAAACTGATTTTTTTTTTCAACATAAAATTATTTTTGTCTTATTTTAACAGAAAAAATTAAATGCACTCGTGGGCCGCACATCGCTACGCGGCGGGCCGCAGGTTGTGCACCCCTAATCTAAGGTAATTTTATATAGAATGTGTCCGTAATTTTTATTTGTCTTTAATACATTAACTAGTTTAAAATTTCATTATGACATAAATATAATAAGTTATTTTGAATGTTACGTGAATTTCCTTTTTATATTAAACGTTGAAGAAGTTTTTTTTTTTTTTTTTGCTATTGGTGAAATTAGTTTTTTTTTTTCCCCCCCACTTAGTGGGAGAGGAAAGGAGGGTCACACCACAAATTGACTCACCGAGTAACACCGGAGCTCAGGGTTGTCATTTCGTCCACTTTTTTGTAAAAAGTCCGGGACGCGGGAAGAAATGGACAAAATTAGACGAAATGGACAAAATGGAAGAAATGAAAGAAAAAAACACATTTTTTTCTTTTGACACATACTTTTGATGTATAAAAATGTTATGATGTACAATTAGTATCGCTCTTGCATTACCCATTTTTCAAAATAGAATGATGGTATCATACAAAAAAAAAAAAAGAATGGCAATTAACCCATTGATTTTTAACTAATTTTATTTGAAAGAAATAAAATTTAACATAGTGAAAAAACTATTGAGTGTAATTACATTATTGTAGAGTAGACAAATAGAAAAAAAAAGTTTTTCTTTAATACATATTTTTAAAAAGAAATTAAAGAGTATTCTATTACCTTAGATATTTATTAACACAATACAATCCCTTAAAAAGTAAACTTCATATGATATTTTCTCATAAATTCTATATTTAAATTTTGTTTGAATTAAATACACGTATAAATGTATATCATTTGTATTTGAAAATACATTAGTTGCTACAAGAAATATTGGTTTAATTTTGATTCATTTGGTCATTTTACGTTATATTTTTTGAGGATTTAATGAATGTTGCCCCATTGTAAAATATTTATGTACACAGCATTGTTTTATGGATATATTAATGTTATTACAGGAACATATTTCATTTCATGGCAAAATTTTCTTTTTCAAATCTTTTAAAATTTTTATTTCTACTTTTATATTTTATATACACTTTTATTATTGGCAATGAAACTCCTTCACAACAAATAAACATCTTAAAATTATTTACTGCTAATGTGTGCTTTCATAAGCATTAAATCTTATCGTTAACATTCATTTATTTTATACAGATACTATATTTTTATAGTATCTGTTGTTTATTAAATATTTGTTTGTATACATAATTATGAGTGCTAATTTTGATAACAAAACTATTACCTCATTGAAAAAAATCAATATTTTAAAACATTACTTTTAAACTTTGAATTTTTTAATCAAGAACTGTCATTTTCTTTAAAGTGGACAAAATGGACGAAATGGACAAAATGCTATTTTGTCCGGGGCGGTTTTTTCCGGCGGTTTTTTCCACCCCGGACGAAATCAAACAACCCTGCCTGAGCTAGCTACGCCATTGCCTAAGAAACAAACCACAAAACTGGAGCAAGTTCTAAATCATCAAAAAATTTATTTAAATATAACAAACTGAATTTTATTTCAGTGTAACATTTTCTTTATTACTGCCAATTTGTTACTTCATTTTTATTATTTCATAAAGACACATACATTTCATGATACTTTTTTTAT
>JAXGGA010025032.1:0-11164 GCA_038373865.1 Uloborus plumipes | reverse complement strand
AAAAATATTAATTATTTAAGTTTAATGTCACGCATTGGGACAATATCAAGTGGTAAACGAGGTGTGATGAGTGATGACAACAGCTGCGTGTTGCGTGAGTGTTGGAGTTTCTTTTATAATTATTCCTGTGTCAAAAGTAGGAAAAAAATAGTTTAATCTCGTTTTAAAAAAATTTATTTTTTGAGATGTTTTTGATCACCTGCAATAAATATTTGTTTCTACGCATGTATTTCCTTATTTGAGACTATCGAAATTAAACTCGATGGTCCATCAATAGCAACTTGTTGCCATGATTTCACAATATGCTAAATATTTATTTTCAATTTATTTAGTTCAATTATTAGTTTTTTTATTGAATGTATTTCTCATAAAAGTGCAAATTCGTATTGTAAGAGAAAATTCTTCCTATAGCCCAATTTAAAATTTGAGTTGAAACTACTTTCTAAAAAGATTAAAAAATCTCATGTAGTCCATTGAGGGCAACCTTCTCTTTTTTCTTTTTTTGAAATATTTATTAAATGCCCTTTTTTTTCAATAAATCCTAAAAACCAAAACTTTCAAACGCCAATTTAAAAAACTCAAATCTCTATTTAAAACCTCTAGTTCTTAGGAAAAAACCGAAGATTTAACAGACCGGTCTTGTAACACGTCATTACACTCGATTTTATGCATATATCCCAAGTTGGAAAATGAAAGATTTAAGAAGAGAAAGAGAGAGAGAGAGAAACGATACTTCTTTTCACAGCTTGAAATCTTGATTGAGGCCAAGCTGTTTCAGTTTGACGAGAAAATCATTAATGACGTGAATTCAAATTAGAGCATTATACCCAGACTTTTCTTCTGGTCATTCTCCTCTACCCGAGACGTCTTCGTCGCTCTGTGCTTTATGTCAGTGCAATAACGGAAGCTTTCTCATTCCGGTGGTGGGCCAGAATCTTAAATCTCTGGGTCGCGCTTTTTCGGCCGACAGGATCTTGCTTTGACCTATATCGGCCTAAATATTTTGGAACTGGTGTTTCATCATTGTCTGAGTAAAATTTGGGTTGGAACTTCCAATATTCTTCAGTATTGTTCATTTAGAGTTTAATTGTTCTTCTATTCAGACGAGTATACGTCAGCTCTTTTGATTAAACTAATAGATGTGCACACACACACACACACACACACACACACACACACACACACACACACACACACACACACACACACACACACACATATACACTAGGTGGCCAAAAGTATCCGGACACTTTCAAAAATTCACATTTTTACATATAGCTCGAGAAATAAGTGATCAATTGTTCTTTAACTTTAGTCATACAAAATATAGGCTTCACCGAACATTTCTAAGTTGAAATTAAATTACCCTTGCATTTGGGGGACGACAATAAGGGGGGTTGAAAGAAAAACCGCTTTTTGACCATAACTCTTCGAAAATAGCTCGGAATAAGCTATCAATTTCAGTAATTAATTAGCATACTATGTATAATTACTGTACAAATTTTTATGAACGTACCACTCTTACTTCTGAAGATATGAAACATTTTTGAAAAAACGGCAATTTTATTTGAAGGGTTTTTGCTCTTAACACGCAGAGTTTTTGATCAAACCTTATCACAACTTCAGGAAAGATGACAAAATACAAGAGAAAGAACATACTAAAGCGGTAAATAAAAATATTAAAAATTCGATGAGATATGAACGTTAAAAGGAAATAATTTTTCACGGCGCATGCGCGAACGACAGAAATTTATAACTACAAAAATATTGTAGCCTGATTTATACTCCATCTTATAAAAAAAGTTTCATTTGAATATCATGAAAAATGAAAAAGATATCAGCTATCTAGTGAGCTGTATTTCATTCATTTCGCAGACAATACATAAATAGTGAGGGTCTGTCCACAAAGAGCTATTTTTAAATTAAAGGTTATTGCGTCGTCTTTCAAAACCAACGTTTCAGAGGGTGTCTGGATACTTTTGGAAACGTACGTATAAGGTCTTTTTGGCCGAACAGACGAAATGTGACTTCTATACCGAATATAAATTTTCAAACTGTATACAATTTAACATTGAAAAAAAATGATCGATTGTCACCACACTATTTGTGGACAACCCCTCACTATTTATGTATTGTCTGCGAAATGAATGAAATACAGCTCACTAGATCGCTGATATCTTTTTCATTTTTCATGATATTCAACTGGAACTTTTTTTATAAGATGCAGTATAAATCAGGCTACAATATTTTTGTAGTTATAAATTTCTGTCGTTCGCGCATGCGCCGTGAAAAATTATTTCCTTTTAACGTTCATATCTCATCGAATTTTTAATATTTTTATTTACCGCTTTAGTATGTTATTTCTCTTGTATTTTGTCATCTTTCCTGAAGTTGTGATAAAGTTTGATCAAAAACTCTGCATGTTATGAGCAAAAACCCTTCAAATAAAATTGCCGTTTTTTCAAAAATGTTTCATATCTTCAGAAGTAAGAGTGGTACGTTCATAAAAATTTGTGCAGTAATTATACATAGTATGCTAATTAATTACTGAAATTGATAGCTTATTTCGAGCTATTTTCGAAGAGTTATGGTCAAAAAGCGGTTTTTCTTTCAACCCCCTTATTGTCGTCCCCCAAATGCAAGGGTAATTTAATTTCAACTTGGAAATGTTCGGTGAAGTCTATATTTTGTATGACTAAAGTTAAAGAACAATTGATCACTTATTTCTCGAGCTATATGTAAGAATGTAAATTTTTGAAAGTGTCCGGATACTTTTGGCCACCTAGTGTATATATGTATATATATTTATGTACATATATCAAGATATCAAACCCATCATTTTTTGGAGGGGGTCATGAGTTTCAATCCCCTCTCCAACTATTTGAAATCAATGTATTTACATGCAAGTGGACGCGATTTTTGCTATTTTTGGTATAATTTACATTGGGTTCACACCTTTTGACAATCCCCCCCCTATATATATACACTGGCGGAAAAAAAAATCCCAACACCAAGAAAAAATTGCCGTAGAGTAATGAAATTTGGGTAATGCAATTGTCTAGTTAACATGTTTAATTGATTAAATGTACAAGATCACTGGCTAATTTAAGCTCAAGAAAATGCTGTGCAAATGTGAAATTATGTTAATTTAATAGAGGGTGTAACCTCCAGAATTTCGAAGGCAAGCCTGCAAGCGTGCATGCATTATGTCATACAGGTGCCGAATGTCACTTTGTGGTATGGAGTTCCATGCTTGTTGCACTTGCTGTGTCAATACTAGGACCGTCATTGCTGACTGTGGATGATGCTCGAGGTGCCATCTCATGATATCCCATACGTTATTAATTGGAGACAGCCCTGGTGTTTTTGCAGGTCAAGGTAACATGTCAGCACTCTGTAGAGCACATTGCGTTACAACAGCGATGTGAGGGCGAGCGTTATCCTGTTGGAAAACTTCTCCTTGAATGCTGCTCATGAAGGGCTGTACTACTGGTTAAATTACCAGACTGACGACAAATTTTCAGTCAATGAGTTTGGGATAACCACAAGAGTGCCCCTACTGTCGTAGAAATTGCTCCAGAGACCATAACTCCAGGTGTGAGTACCGTGTGTCTAGGCCGTAGACCGTTTGGATGCAGGCGGTCCCGTGGCCTCTTTCTGACCAATATACAGCCACCACTGGCACTAATTCAGAATCTGTTTTCATCAAAAATTACAACAGATCTCCACTCCGACCTCCAGTGAGCTCTGTCGTGGCACCACTGCCGTCGGAAACGGCAATGGTTTGTAGTCAATGGAATACCAGCTACAGGCTGCCTGACTCGGAGCTGTCCTTGAAGTAAACAGTTTCTTACCGTTCCTTGGGTCACGACGGTACCAACTGCAGCTCGAATGTCAGCCGCAGATGCAGTACGATGCGCCACAGCCTTACGCAAGATTCGGCGATCTTCCTTCTCAGTCGTGCCACGTGGCAGCTCGGAACTCGATCTTCTTGAGGTAGTACCATCCCTTGCCCATAGCTTCCAATAATCATGCATGGTGGAAACATTCCCAACCAAGTCTTTCTGCAATATCGCGAAATGAAAATCCACCTTCTCGTAGCCAAATTGTACGACCTCATTTAAACTCGGTGAGCTGTTGATAATGGCTTCTTCGTCTTCTTAAAGGCATTCCTGGCTAACATGAACGCAATTCGTCAAATTTCACGGAAAAATAATACACACGAGCTTCACAACACGCTTTTAAAACAAGCCTTATTTGCATGTTCTGAGTGACGGCAGCTGCGCCACACTTATGCGCGGAACACGAAATTTCAATCGATGTCATCTTTCAGTTGTATAAACACGCCTGCCAAATTTCATTTATCTAACACAAGTCATTCTTGGTGTTGGGATTTTTGTGAATGAATTAGCAATAAATTAAGTGGTTTCATTTTTTGACAATGTTTAAGATCTATCGGATCTTTTGGAAATTTATTTCTTAACGGTTTTTTCTTGATGGTTTCATGTAATAAATTTCGGCTCTAAGCATTGTCTTGTTTGTTTTGTTTATTTCCAGTTTTTGCTATTTATACTATCTTTTGTTCGAATGTGTTGCTTTTATCGGATGATTCTTCATCCTAAAGCTCACACTTCTTGTATTGAAAAAGGGGCTCCTTGTAGCCCCGAAACACGTGTCTACAGTATACCTGTAAATTTGTGCATTTAAACGTTGGATTTAAACTCTACAGCTTTCGCACAAAGGTATTTATTTTCTTTATTAGAAGGGTGTTTTTTGTTGTTCTAAAATTTAAAAAAAAATATTGAATATTTGAAACAAATTTCTTTAAAAATCAAGTTTTCGATAAGTTTAAAAACTCCGTAAAATTAAAAAAAAAAAAAAAAAAAAAAACTATGCTATCACAAGGAAGACCACGACATGGCAGCTGAATGGCATTAGTAGTAGGAGCCGTTGTATAAGCGGCAGAAGGAGGGAAACAACTCAACAGTAGGCGTGGTCGCTCCGCCGCCATCTTGGATTCATAACCTTGCACGAGGGTTTTTTGGATGACGTCATCAATGACGTCACGTGATTTCTTATAACCTTGCACGAGGGTTCCGACGCCATCTTGGAATCTTGCACGAGGGTTTCGACGCCATCTTGGATTTCTTATTTTTAATTGAGTATTTAATTGATTGAGCCGCCATCTTGGATGAGCACGTGATTTCTCCTTAGTCTTGTATTGACGCGTTAATTCATGTCTGATCTTGACTTACTTAATTATTCGTTTAATTACTTTTTTTTATTTATTCTTCCTGAAATTATATTTGCGAGGGTAATATTCTAAAATACTGTCCCCATGCCTGGGGTTTGAACCCTGGACCTTTCGCTCCGAACGCGAATACTCTAACCACCAGACCGGACTAGGCAGTTACTTAGGACTTATAATAAAGCATTAAAAAGATAACTTATAGCTCGTGACGTCATTTGTTGGTCACTGTGAGCATTAATTTGAGAGCTATGAAATCTTAAACATGTGGGTTTGCTAAAACAAAAATAGTGGCGCCATCTATCGGAGAATAGAAAAATAAGATTTATTCGGTTTTACTGATTTAGTTGTAAAAATAGTAGCGCCATCTATTGGAGGTTATTTGAATAAAGTATTGGACTAAACTGCTTGAATTTTATTAAAGTGAAGAAAGGTGCTTGATAGAAAGAAATAGTGGCGCAATCTAGATGACGATTTATTCCCAGATAGAAGTTTATTTATTTGAATAAAATAATGTTTGGTGGGATTCGAACTAGCAACCTTTGTGTTACAGAAAGGAACCTAGATGATTAACGCGCGCTTTACCAATCATACTATGGCGACTTCGTGAGCTTTCTGTTATTTATGAAACACTTGAATGTGACTCTCTAAGATAACGTTTTATTGAAATAGGGTGTTGAGGGACTTGTTCTTACATGTTTTGGAGGAACATTGTGAATGAATAATGTACCAGGTTTGTAAAATACAGCTCCAAACATCAACGAAAAAATTTATACAATTGATTTTCAAAATTTGGTACATTTGTTGTAATATTCGTAATTTTTCAAAAATATTTCTCGTTATTATAAAATAATAAAAATTTTTTAGTTATGATTTTAACTATTAATTGAGATCTACTGATGTTCACTGCAGTCCTTATTTTGTTTATATTAAGCATGTTTTGATTTTAAATGCTCAATACAATTAGTCAAGTGCACGTGGGGCAAAGTGAAATATTTTTGAAAAATTACGAATATTACAACAAATGTACCAAATTTTGAAAATCAATTGTATAAATTTTTTCGTTGATGTTTGGAGCTGTATTTTACAAACCTGGTACATTATTCATTCACAATGTTCCTCCAAAACATGTAAGAACAAGTCCCTCAACACCCTATTTCAATAAAACGTTATCTTAGAGAGTCACATTCAAGTGTTTCATAAATAACAGAAAGCTCACGAAGTCGCCATAGTATGATTGGTAAAGCGCGCGTTAATCATCTAGGTTCCTTTCTGTAACACAAAGGTTGCTAGTTCGAATCCCACCAAACATTATTTTATTCAAATAAATAAACTTCTATCTGGGAATAAATCGTCATCTAGATTGCGCCACTATTTCTTTCTATCAAGCACCTTTCTTCACTTTAATAAAATTCAAGCAGTTTAGTCCAATACTTTATTCAAATAACCTCCAATAGATGGCGCTACTATTTTTACAACTAAATCAGTAAAACCGAATAAATCTTATTTTTCTATTCTCCGATAGATGGCGCCACTATTTTTGTTTTAGCAAACCCACATTTTTAAGATTTCATAGCTCTCAAATTAATGCTCACAGTGACCAACAAATGACGTCACGAGCTATAAGTTATCTTTTTAATGCTTTATTATAAGTCCTAAGTAACTGCCTAGTCCGGTCTGGTGGTTAGAGTATTCGCGTTCGGAGCGAAAGGTCCAGGGTTCAAACCCCAGGCATGGGAACAGTATTTTAGAATATTACCCTCGCAAATATAATTTCAGGAAGAATAAATAAAAAAAAGTAATTAAACGAATAATTAAGTAAGTCAAGATCAGACATGAATTAACGCGTCAATACAAGACTAAGGAGAAATCACGTGCTCATCCAAGATGGCGGCTCAATCAATTAAATACTCAATTAAAAATAAGAAATCCAAGATGGCGTCGAAACCCTCGTGCAAGATTCCAAGATGGCGTCGGAACCCTCGTGCAAGGTTATAAGAAATCACGTGACGTCATTGATGACGTCATCCAAAAAACCCTCGTGCAAGGTTATGAATCCAAGATGGCGGCGGAGCGACCACGCCTACTGTTGAGTTGTTTCCCTCCTTCTGCCGCTTATACAACGGCTCCTACTACTGGCATTTCTTTGTCACGAGTCATGGCAAGAATGCATGCGATGGAGTAGGGGGCACAATAAAACGGCTTGCAATAAGAGCAAGTCTTCAAAGAACTGCCGAAGGACAGATTTTAAATGCACATGATCTATTTCAATTTGCCTCTCAAAACATAAAGGGGATACAGATGTTTTTCGTTACAGCAGTGGAAGTGGTTGCAAATGAAGATTTTTTAAAACAAAGATATGAAAGAGCCTTAATAATAGTAGGCAGCAGAGAGAATTACTTCTTCAAGCCATTAGACACGATGGGTATATTAGTAAAGAAGGTTTCTGTGTTTGAAAAACCTTTTGTTGCAACTTTCGGAACATCGTAGAAATAAAGATTGTTATTCATGAAATTTTTATGCTTTCATTTGATAACAAATTATAAAATGTTACGTAGATTTCAGAATAATGGAAACCAAATATAAAATTTTTTCAACCACCAAGAGCTCGCGAGTCTTTCTTTGTCAAACTATGAATAAAAGTATATTTAAAGACATTTCAATTTACTTTATCGTAATTCCTGTCGGTTGATGGAGTGGCTAGCAAATAATTACTGAAGAGTGAAATAATTATGCAGCAACTTTTCACTACCAAAGCATGCAAGCAATAGAACAATATAAAACTACCATCAAGTATTTGAATGTAATAAATAGGATACATTTTCATCTGCTTGTGACGTGTGATGCTGAGTGAATCTCAAATTTAAGTTTCAAAAGTTGATTTTAAAGTAAAGTTTTTTGAAAAGAACATGTTATATTTTTATTTCAAAATAACAAAAAAACTTCGTTCTAATTTCTTGATCATAAAAACATCATGATGTTTTCATTATGGAAAAAAAATGGCGCAGTTGTTAACTGGTAATCCGGAGATATGACCTATTGATCATACCAACTGAAAAAACACGTTTGATTTTTTTATTCCAAAACTACGAAAAGCACCCTCCTAATTTTTTATACATGAAAAGTATATGATGTTGTCATCACTGAAAAAAAAAATTGGACAGTTCTTAGTTGGTACTCCGGAGATATGACCTATTGATCATACCAACTGAAAAAACACACTTGAATTTTTAATTCCAAAACAACAAAAAACACCCTCCTAATTTTTTATACACAAAAAGTATATGATGTTGTCATCACTGAAAAAAAAAATTGGACAGTTCTTAGTTGGTACTCCGGAGATATGACCTATTGAACATACCAATTGAAAAAACACAAAATCTGACTTCAGACGACCATTGGCAAAACTCTATTGTTCACAATCTCATTTTTGTCACTAATATTGAAGGAGAAAACAATTAGCTTTGAAATGATACAAAAACTGGCTTAATTGAATGACAAATGAGGAAATTATAGAGCTTTTTCAAAATGCATACCAAAAATAAAAAAGTAAAAATTCTGAAAAAATCAAAATTTCAAAAAATTCTACAATCCTAAATTTTTATTCAAAAAATCTAAAAAAATTAATTTGAGTTTATCTCATAGGTATCTATTCGTAAAAAAATATTGAACAAAATCTGAGACATGACGGCACGGCCGACTATTTAAATTAGGCGATTTGACGTGGAATGAGCCATATATATATATATATATATATATATATATCAGGCACGTGCCGTGAACGAACGCCCAGGGTAGGCAGATGAGATAATTTGTGGAATAATAATACATATGTTGAAAAAAAGCATATGCTGTTAATCGTAATAAAACAGTATGAATATGAATGTAGTCCCTGTATGTATTTACGTAGTCCCTAGTATAACCATATGTAAAAATATTTTCATCTGATTCTATAGAAAATCCATTCGTCTTTCTTTCATGGTGGGGAAAATATCTGTGACTTTCATAAAAATTGAAAGTGGGGTCTTGTTTCATTTTGTTTACTTTCTTTTTCTATGGATATCATTACAAGAAAGAAAGGTTGTTAATTTGTCATTCTGTTCCTTTTGTTGTTCTTAGTTCTTTTTACGGCCGAAAATATTCACTGTGACAAAAAATTGTGGCTGGTATAGTCAAAATTAACTGCAAAAACAACATCAGTTTCTGGAAACAGTTGGCTCAGTTCACTTCTCAAAAATAAAATCAAGTACATTTTTTATGCATTTAAAAAAAAAAAAAAAAAAAACTTGTTCCCATAAATATCTACAAATCTGCAATCCGTCTTATAATGTCATAAAGTTTCAGTACTTTTTTTCTAGACTGCTGAATGCATCCTAAAGCTAAATTTTACAATTGACATTCGTATAATAATGATATGAATTTTTCAATATTTTGTAGCTTTACTTCGTAAGTCTTTTTTTTTTTTTTCAAAAAGTTTAAACAGAACAACTATCCTGAGGTTTCAACTTAAACATGGGAAACAATATGACAAATGAAAAAACGAAACATTTGAAAATTACGGAAACATTTCATAGAAAACAAACAACCATATAAAAAACGAATCAATATGCCAAAACCATTGAGAATTTTGCTACGCTTACCGCCCTGAACATAACGTCCAAATTGCAGCGGACAATCGAAGAGACCGGCAGAGAAAGAGTGTAACTTCGAGCTCATCTTTGTCGGCTACGCCAGATAGGCTGATTTTATTCTGCCTCCAAGGTCGCTTTGGCTAACGCGAAGAGGGGAAAAAGTGCGGCACGGGGGTGTTTCGAATGCTAAGCATTGCATAGATACGGAGTTCGAAAAGCTGCCTCGGTCGCTGCTTTTCAAGTGTACCAAAATGAAAAAATTTCATTTTTTTTCTTCTTTTCAATTATTGCTGTGTAAAACCGAATTTTTTTTTCTAATCAACGCATTAAATGTCATTGAATGAAGTGGTGAGGTTGGTCTGTTTTCTTCGTGGGTAGGCACTGCCTACCTTGCCTACCCAGACGGCACGTCCCTGATATATATATATATATATATATATATATATATATATATATATATATATATATATATATATATATATATATATATATATATATATTACTGGTGCGACAGCAATAAAAAAACATCGATGTTCTGAAATATTGTACTTTTCAATGTATTGTCCTGCTTAATAAATTCTATATATAAAAAAGCGTTCTTATACTGTAAATAAAATTTCAATCAGATAATAATCAATAGATATTTTCAAAAGACTTTTGAACTGTCAAAGAAAGCGAATACTAATGAAGAATACTAATTATTTATATTCCGAATTATGTAACACAAAAGGGATAAATAACTCATTGAAACATCAATTTAAGTTAATTGGAACACCTTCGTAACATCTTTGCAAATCCACCTGAATAGTAAATAATATAACTGAAACGAAAATCGGAAAGTACAAAAGACTTTTTTTTTTTTTGCTGTTTCAAAAGTTTAAACAAAAGTCAGATTTTATTCAAATATTTCTTAAAATGTGATTGGTGGAGGAAAGGAGGGACTTTATTATTCGAATATAAAGTGCAGAGATTGCTGAATGAATAATCAGAATCCCAAAAGCTCTAGTTCTCGTGTAAAGAAGATGAGAAAGTTTCGAAGTCGAAATTTGAAAATGACCCTACTTTATTAATTTTTTGTCTTTTAAATCGGCTCTAGTATGGTAATACATAGTTTTTAATTTCGTGGAGAGCAAATTCAGACATGCGTATCGATAAAAAAGGCCTAAAAAAATAATATTCCTTAAGAATGAAAGAATTGAAAAAACGGATCGAACTGGCAATTCGCCCCTTAATCCTACAAAACTTCAACTCCGGTCAAAAACAGCATGTGACAGCATAAGTAGAT
>JAXGGA010025031.1:0-11165 GCA_038373865.1 Uloborus plumipes | reverse complement strand
ATACCCACAAGGGCTCTTGTCCCACAAAATCCAAATAAACCAAACCCAAACCAAACCCTACCAATTTGAAAAAAAGGGAAGTATTTTACCAACCGTCATCAGGCAATGAACATATTATAGAAAAATGAAAATTGCACAATAATAGTTCAAATCTGTTTCGTGACATAATTTGACGCGGTAGCCGGAAATTGTACAATTCGTTTTTGGCCCAATAATTGGCTATTGGGCTCACTTTTACAAGTCCCATCCACAACTATAATCCCAAAAATTGTTTTATTTCTTCAGGATTTGTTGGTTTCCATTTATGCATTCGTGAACCTGGACTCAGCCTCGATTCATTTAGTTTTTGTTGTGCATATCTATTAGTTTCTAATACCAGCAAGTTTATGATTTCGTCATCGACGAACAACGTAAACACATCATACGGATTTATATCGTCAGGTAATTGCTTATTCAGACCGCCTGTTTCTTGAAGAGAAATTGATTTTTGCCGACCACTAAATTCACTCCATTCACTTTGTTGAACTGGAGCTTCCTCAGTATCATCAACGTTGCTTTCTTCTTCCACGACCAATTCTCGCAACATCTCGTCAATAGTATCTTCATAATACTCATTATACTCTTATCATAATACTCTTATCACTAAGATTGCATTTATCCGTATCCGTATCTGATGATATGATACGATTTACTTTTCTTCTTTTGGGCAATCTGATCACTTCCTCATCGCTGCTATCCGAATTTGAGCAATTAGCGTGACTAGTCTTCCTTTCACTGCGATATGAATCACTGCACACTGACTTTTTCATCTTTCTCTTCACTATTGAAAAATTATGGGCAGAGATATTAGTTGTACTACTCAGTACACGGCAAAGATTACAACTGCTCGTGCAGAGTAATAACGTGATAAATGAGGATCGTAATAGATAGCGGGGTGAGAGTACCGAAAGAAATGTAAACAGACATGCGGTAGCAGAGCACGCATCTTACAGTGGCACTGGTGGCCTGACGGGGATTTTGTTGTAAACACGCGTGGCAGTCAACGTGTTAAAATTAAACATTCTCAAGGTCTTAGCTAACACTTCTTGGGGTGCCGATACAGAGTCCATGTTACGAATCTACAGGGCTCTAATACGCTCAAAACTTGATTACGGTTGCCAAGTTTATGGCTCTGCTGCCAAAAGTTATCTAAAAACCCTGGACCCAATACATAACCAGGCCTTGCGCATTTGTACAGGTGCCTTCCGAACTTCACCAATCAAAAGCCTATATGTATTAGCACATGAACCTTCTCTCACAAATCGAAGACTTAAGCTTTCTCTTAATTTTTACTTCAAAACCAAACCGAATACAAACCATCCGCTTCATCTGCATATTTTCCACCCGTCAAATGTAGATTTATTTCTACGTCGTCCTTCGGTCACACCAACATTTGGGATCCGAATGCGACAGGAGCTAAATTGTCTGCAAATTTCAGATCTTGAGACATACAACACAACTGAACTAATTGAACCATGGAACACCAGCAATATATCTGTTCTTCATGATTTTGATAATTTTCAGAAAAACACTACAACTCAATCAGTATACCACTAAATCTACTATGCAGTAAAACTACAGTATCCATAATATCATGAAATTTTTACCGACGGTTCTAAAAGTAATGATCACGTCGGCTTTGCGGCAGCAATTGATGGTCGAGTTATATCAGAACAGTTACATTAATCTTGTTCTGTTTTTACATCTGAAATAAAAGCGATAGCCACATCTTTAAAAACAAAAGCAGAATCAAATCATAAAAAGTGGATACTATACACAGACTCTAAAAGCTCTATAGATGCTATCATTAACTGTAACAACAATAATCATCCTTTAGTTATTCAGTCCTTTCGCCTGTACAATAGTTTAATGCAAAACAATTTTAAAATTATTTTTTGCTGGATACCTGGTTATGTAGGCATTACTGGAAATGAGGCAGCCGATACAGCTGCCAAGGCTGCAAACTCTCATGCTGAAGATCTTGTACCTTTTGGAGACATAAAGAATTACATAACAGAATGCCTCAACAACCATTGGCAGCGTGACTGGGATGGAGAAACAAATAATAAATTACACTCCGTCCAGCCACTGACAAAAGGTTTCAAATGCCTAAGAACTACGAGAAGAGATGAAGTCATTATCGCTCGTCTTCGTATCGGTCATACTAGGTTCACGCACAAGTATCTTCTTTGTCAGGAACCAGCTCCAGTATGCAACACATGCCACATTAGTCAGACAGTGTTACATCTTTTGTGTAACTGCCCAAATTTTAACCAAACTCGTTTTAAAATTTTTAACTGTTTTTATCCATCTTTGACGGAGTTGATAGGGGACGCACTCCACCCTAATTTGTTCTCATTTCTTCATGCGATCGGTTTTATCTGTCTAATTAAGTGGTTTTACCTGTCTTGTTGATGTCGTCATTTGTTGCGAATTGTTTAGCAGGTTTTAATCAAAATTGTCTGACACTTTTTTCTTTTGCCTTAATATTTAGAATGTTAAACTTTGTATATATGGGTCATTTTCAAAATTGGGTGTCATTTGAAAATTTGAAGTGTGTAAAAAAAAATCTATGGATCAAGTATAATTCTGGAAAATAATTAATCAAACATACTTATATTACACTATTTTAATAATTTTTGTACAGTTTCTCTTTTAAATTTTTCATGTCTGATTTGTCATGTCTGTTACTAAATATGGTAACAGACGTGACATTTTAAGAAAAAAAAAATTGTGGGGCAAAAAATTCTACTTGATTTAGAGTACAATCCCACTAAACTAAATTATCTAGCTGAAATAATGAATTAAAAAAATTATTTTATGCAAGTAATTAAGGTAACAGACATGACATAATAAAAATATACAAACAAATAAAAGACTTCTGCTTCCTTTAAAGAAAACTGAGCATTCAAAATGACTGTTGCTATTTCTTGTTTCGATGTGCTTCAGTACTATAGAAGTGTTGTCATTCCAGCATTCAATGCACAAGGTTTAAAAATTGTAAAAATATGTATGGTAACAGACATGACATTAATTTCTGGACAACTCTTTGATATTAGTTAAAAAATTAAAATTTTCACTTTTATTCAAATTAACTCTATTAAAATGTAATTTAAAGTATGAAGCATGATTGCAAAATATGGCAGAGTGGAAAATTTGACTACTAAATTCAAATTCTTGTTGTTCAACTTCAGTCTTTATTTTTTGGACAGCTGTATTTTTCGTTCCTCTTCAACTCATTCCTAAAAAACCCATTTTCTTAACAAAAAATATTATTAAAAATTATAATGCCTGTATTGGAAATTGTCTGCTAATAAACATACCAAAAAGTAAATTTATTTAAAGTTACTCAAAAATGTTTAAAAAAATATTTTTTTGACGGACAGCAAATGGCACCGAAAAATGAAAATGACCCATATATGTCTCATTGTGAAATGCTTTTTAAGATTTTAATACTTACGTCCTTTGTGTTTTAGATAAGTTTCATTTCTGCATCTCATCATTTTTTTTTTAAAGAAAACTATCGTTTGGCGCAGTATGGTCTATTAAGGCTTTTGCGCCATTAAAAATAATGAAACTAACCAGCCAACCAACTATTTGTGTGCTGGAATTTTTATAAACCTTTTTAATTGCTGCGGCATAAGATAATCCAGTTGTAGGGGTACGAGATTCAACAATCTTTCGTGCCTCCGGATAAGATACATTTTAGTCGTTTTTATGATTTGGATCTCTTTCTCAAAAAGCCATTTAGAGCGTTTTTTGGAATAAGAGGGATGGTCTCCCTTGCAGTTGACACATTTAAATTCCTTCGTACATTCATTGCTATCGTGGCCGGGCTCAGAACATCTGGCACAAGCCGCTGTTCCACGGCAGGATAGCTTGGAATGACCGAAAGGTTGACATTTAAAGCAACGAAGAGGGTTCGGAATGTATGGTCGAACTGGACAAAAGAGGTATCCAGTAGGGTGTCCCGAAAAAGTCGAATTTCTACAAAGCACTTAGCCTTAGTGCGGAAAATTTGTGACTCCTCAACACTAATTACAGGGCAAAATTTCTTAATTCTGAGTTAATGCCTTCTGCTCTGGCAAAAGGCTTGAAGTTTAGAGATTTTTGGAAAAAAATCGAAAACAGATAAAATTTACAAAATATTTTAAAATCCACAGAATGTTAAGCCTTAGTGCTGCAAATTTGTGACTTCCTAACACTAATCACTGAAAAAAATTTCGGGACTCTGAGTTAATACCTTCTGCTCTGGCAAGAGGTTTAAATTTTAGAAATTTTTAGAAAAAAAATAAAAAAAAGAGAAAATGTACAAATATTTCAAATTTCACCGAATGCTAAGAATTAGTGCAAAAAATTTGTGACTTACTATCACAAACTAATACGTAAAATTTTAAGTCTGTGAGCTAATTACTTATGCTCTGAAAAGAGGCTTGAAGTTAGAGCATTTCGTAAAAAAATTCTTAAATGCGAGTCACACATAACAAAGCTGCTACATGCCTAATACGCTCCAATATTTTGAATTTTTATCGCCTGAATAACAACATCAGACTACCTCTTGAACTGAAATGGGCTCCTCTTCTTTGTTTATATGGTTAAGTCTATAAGAAAGTCAAGTGTTTTAAATATTGGTTCGAAGTCGTATGGAGTGTTTTGCGTATTACTGCAATATGTCTAAATCGAAACGCTAATTTTTTCCCCCAAGAGATATTTCTAAATAGACAATTTTTGGGTATGCTAAAGACTTTGACTTCGCGCTTCTAAGCTATGAAGATGTTATAAAATGTTGTATGTACGAGAGACGAATATTTTCTTCAGAGATGGCTAGTAATAAGCAGTCTAGCTTCTCGATTATTGCTGATCGTGTAGCAAGAAAGATGGTAAACTTGTGTAAGAACTCGTGCATTGCGGTAATTTCAGAACAACGTGTTATTGCAATGATACTTACTTATCACAAAAAACATGTGGCCATAAAGGCTATTCTTAAAAGAGTCAAACACAACGAGAAAACAAGAGATCTACTTATGAAACTTAAGGATGTAGCAGTGTAACTCTTTGATATAGCTGCTTGTAAGTGCCATGATTTGTATTCATGTGCATGTCCTAAAGAGAAAAGAGTTCCGTTAAAAGAAAGGTCATTTCTCTCTGATCAAAGGACTACTAGATTATGTCTACTGTCCATGGGTGCAGTGGATATTGAAGAAACAAAGAAACTTCCAAAGAGACCCAAGAAAAAGTCGCATGACTCTATTCGCTACTCTTTTGGCACATCTACTTCAACTTCAGTTTAATCGGAGAATCAAACAAAGTCATTGTTCAAGATACTTGCTAAAAATAAATCTTAACGTAATCGATCCCATCATTGCTCGGAATGCATTCTTTGCTTGTCCAGAAAACATTCTGTTAAGCATGATACCGTATGCAAATGTGACTATCAGAGAGATCGGTATTTATAGAATCTTAAAGGCTAGAGAATGTGGATCTGTTGTGAAGACTGTGCGCAAATTTATTCCACATCCCGAAGCTTAGCTTTGAAGCTGCAGATAATGTTAGTTTGATAGACTGGAACAATTTAATTGCAAAATAACGCCTCCACCAGTTCCCCGTAATGTTCCTTCAGACGATCTTCGAAATATGTTGGTTGTTGGAGTTTCATGCGAAAAATGGAAGTTTATTCAATTCCCTTGCCCCACACAGGCCGTTGAACGCATCTTGAAGTTAGTTTCGAAGGCATAAAATCAAGTCTGTGGCCAAGAGAAAAGAGACGAGTTTATTTTAGCTGTTTTAAAATCACCCAGCAGCATGCCTGCATTTCAGCATAAAAGTGACTACAAATTACAGCTATACATGATGTCTCTCTAACTGTAAATTCTAAAGCGTGAACTGTACATTATGAAGTTTTTAAAATGCATAATGGATGAGATTTAAACCCATTTTGCAATTTTTTCCTTAATGCGTAGAAATCTATATGAAAAATACAGTTATAATTTTTTAAACATTTGTCTTGAGATTTTCTAACTGCATGAATACTTTAATTTCTAATCAACCTTATTTCTATATGAAATTAGATTATAAATAAAGACCTCTCTTTATGGCTCTTTTATCTAAAATTCAAGTCTTTTGCCATAGCGGAAGACATTTTCTCAGAGTCACGAAATTTTGCTCCGATATTAATCTTTTGGGTTCTTTTACCTGGAATTCAAGTCTTTTGCCATAGCGGAAGACATTAACTTAGAGTTCCGAAATTTTGCTCTGATATTAGCGTTAGGAAGCCACAAATTTTTTGCACTAATTCTTAACATTCGGCGAAATTTAAAATATTTTGTAACTTTTCGCTTTTTTAGATTTTTTTCTTAAAATCTCTAAAATTCAAGCCTCATGCCAGAGCAGAAGGTATTAACTCAGAGTCACGAAATTTTTCTCAGTGATTAGTGTTGGAAAGTCACAAATTTTCAGCACTAAGGCTTAAGATTCTGTGGATTTCAAAATATTTTGTAATTTTTTTCTTTTTTCGATTTTTTTCCAAAAATCTCTAAATTTCAAGCCTCTTGCCAGAGCAGAAGGCATTAACTCAGGGTCAAGAAATTTTGCCCAGTAATTAGTGTTGGGGAGTCACAAATTTTCCGCACTAAGGCTAAGTGCTTTGTAGAAATTCGATTTTTTCGGGACACCCTAGTATCCAGCCTTGACACGTAAAGGGAAGTTAGGAAAACGTTAAGATGAGATGTTCAGTTGGCAATACTTCTCCATTACATCTGATGGCTATTCTTTTTACTCCACTTACGTGCTGGTCTATCATCTCCTCCAAAATCTCCGTCTCCTGAGTATAGAGAAAGTCAGGCTCCGAAATGATTCCCCGAGAAAAATTTAAGGTGGCGTGTTCGGAAATAGTGATTAAATATGAACCAATTTGTTTCATGGACATTAAGGATTTTTTTTGACTTTGATTTTTAATTTCTAGAAGGAGGTCTCCACTGCGTAATTTCTTTACTGTTTCAAATTCACCTATTTGATTTACAAGCGCTTTGTTGATGAGAAATTGGGACACTTTGGAAAGATTGAAATTTGGATCACTACCTTTAATAATAAAGAATTTCGGATTATTTGGCGAAACATTCTGACGCTCCCCTCGAGGGGAAGGAAGGCTTTTATTTTCTGAATCCATAAGCGGACCGGAGAACTGGGGGGAAAAGTGGGGTCGAGCCCCTGCGTATGCCCCTACACAGGGGTAAGGCTGCAAACGACAGAGTTCGCCAGCTAGCCCTGAAGCCTCCCGTTTGAGATACCCCTTGGCCCCGGTACCACGCAGCCATCGGCACGGTCGCCACACCTTGGCTTGGGTTCGTTCCGAAATTTGGTAAGTGTGGTGAGGGAAGGAGGGAGGAAAAATCCCTTCCCGCCGAACTTCGGTTTGAGCAACTGGGGGTCACTACTCCGCCAAGAGCTCGCCCCGAACACACCACACCGCAAGCGGACAACGGGGGGGGGGGCATGGACTCTGTATCAGCACCCCAAAAAGTGTTAGCTAAGACCCTGAGAATGTTTAATTTTAATGTGCATTTCTTTTTTAGATCCTGTATATGCTGCAAAAATTTAAATCAATTATCAAGAGTCAGACCAAGGAACTTTCCTTGATCTTGAACAGATATCGGTTGATTATTGAGCAGTAAGTTTGGGTCCCTCTCTTACGACGCCCTCTCTTACGACAGAAATGTATGCAAAAGGTTTTTTGAGCAGAGACAGAAAAACCATTTTCCTCCGCCCATTGAGAGATTTTAATAATAGCTATTTGGAGCTGTCTTTCTATGATACTCATGTTCGTCGATAAGCTTTTTTGGTTAGGTTATTGGAAAGAGAGTAGGATAGGCTTAAGTGTGTGCGGTCGTCATTAGGAAGTTCAAAAAGGTCTCCTGTTGGTCGGAGAGTTTCGCTGTCCTGTTTCGACTTTGTCAAGTGGACTGTCTGAAGTTGCTCCAGAGGAAAATGGCGCTGTCCGGATTTGTTCAGTTGAATTTTGCTGGTTCAGACTCGGAGTTTGCTGGTGCCTTCCTCGGTCGTTGTTTTCTAGTGGTTGGTGTCTGCGAAGGGTTTGTGGTGGTTGGTGAGTCTCATTTGTTTTTTATGGCTTTTGTTTGAGTTTTCGCGCTTGAGTTGGGTGTGCCGTTGGCGGCCACATGGGGTCGATGGACATTGATGGTGGGGCTATAGAGCCCAGTGTTGAAGGCGGTTCGTTGGTCTTCTCACGGGATGTCAGTATCTCCCAAATCATTCAGTTTGCAGCTGCAAATGGAATAAGTACGTTCCCCCTTTTTTCACGACAGTTGACCAAGGACCAGTACCCTGGAACAAACCAAAAATGTTAAAGAAGAACATTCTAGAACAGGTTTCTGATAATGAAGCAAGCACAACAAATAATTTTACCAGAAGTAATCAGTTAATTGTTGAGACAAGCAAAGTTGATAACGCTATCAAACTCGCCAATTTGGACCATCTGGTCGATACAAGAGTTAAAAGTGAAATACATATAGAAAACTACACATTCAAATTTCTACTTAGAAACATTGATACCACAATTACACTATCCAATCTAGTAGAGGAATTAGAAGCTGGAAATAATATCAGGGTCGCAGAAGCTAGAAGATTCGCGGCAAAGGGTAGTTTGGGGAAATCCCCTACTGAGAGTATATTGGTTTGCGCATACGGGAAGAATGTCCCCAAATTTGTGAATATATGGCTGACAAGACATGGTATCAAACCCTTTTACGATCGTCCTCGTCAGTGCACTACGTGTGAGGCATTTAACCATGCCTCTAAAAAATGCAAAGATGCTATCAAATGCATGAGCTGTGGGCAAAATCACACTGCGGAACCATGCACGAATCCTCCCCTTTGTTGTAATTGCAACGGGGATCACCCAGCAAATTATAATCAATGCCCATTAAGAATCAAAGAAGAGAGCATTCTCCGTTTTAAATCAGATGCTCAACTGACGTTGGCGGAAGCCAGAAGACGTTTCAGGAGTCAGCAGTCGACAAGTTACGCTAAAATCACTAAGGCAGGTCTTACCAATAATATTTCCCGTGAAGACTTAAACGCTGCAATGCAGCAAGTTGTCACTGTTTGCGAGAAAAAAAATTGCCGAGGCGCAGCAAAATACTATTATGATGGTTAAAGAGTTATTAGAAAATTCTCTGCAACAGCTCCACCAAAGTGTGCTAGAGAATGTGTCTCACATAATGCAAAAATCTATGGAAGTCCTTGGACGCAAACTTGAAGCCAACCTAGAGTCGGAAACTGATCCAAAAAAAAAAAAAAAAAATCTAAGATCAAGGATAAAACCCCTGTTGAGGGGATCCCACTGGGGCCTTTCCCCTGTTTCTCTGGTTCTTCGCTGAAAAATGACGCTCCTGCTGCTAATCCGCCTAATGGGTAGTCCTCGGGCGTGCCAGGCCCTTGTGGGCTTTCTTTCGTCGGTCGTCTGTCTCTTCATGTCTTTTTATTTTGTTCAATGGAACGCTAGGAGCGTTCTCAACAAAGGTGCCTGGCTTTCTAATGGTTTTTTAAAAATGCAGCAGTCTTGGCATGTCAGGAAACGTTTTTAAAGGAGAACAAAAGCTTCTCTATCCCCCATAAAAACATTTTTCGCTGCGACAGGCAGCATCACCAAGGAGGTGGACTGCTTATAGTTATCGATAATGTTTTTCCAGCCAAACGAATCGTTTTCAATCTTCCTGATACAGATATCGAAATCATGGGCATTAAGATTCACCTCCCTAATAGTAAAATTCTCCGTATTTTTAATATTTATTCTCCCAAAGGTAAATGGGACGACAATTGGCTTGGAAACTTCCAGAACTACCTAATCCCTCCGTTTTTACTTTCTTCTATATCTAATATATAGAAGAAAGTATTGGTTTCGTGAAAATTTTCGAATGTCGAATTTTGACGGATTTGCACGTTTTGAGGTGCGCTGAGTCCATTTCGACCATTTTTGGAAAATGTCTGTCTGTGTGTCTGTCTGTGTGTCTGTCTGTCTGTGTGTGAGTCTGTATGTGTGTGACCAGTTTTTGTGGCCGCGCTAGAGCAAAAACTACTGCATGAAATCGAACAAAAATTTTTGCACATATGTACCACCATGTGAACTGGTGCACCTGACTTTGTTTAGCGAATTCCTCCAAGGGGGGTGGAGCAATCGCACGTGCTCTGCGCGGGGGTGATTGCTATATCTCAGGAAGTAAAAGGCGGAATCAAACGAAAATTGGTCCATAGGTAGACCCTACTGAGTACAGGTGCTGATTCAATTTGTTTGTCAATATCTTGAAGGGGGGTGGAGCAATCGCACGTGTTCTGCGCGGGGGTGATTGCTATATCTCAAGAAGTAATCGGCGGAATCAAACGAAAATTGGTTTGTAGGTAGACCCTACTGAGTACAGGAGCTGATTCAATTTGTTTGTCAATATCTCGAAGGGGGGTGGAGCAATCGCACGTGTTCTGCGCGGGGGTGACTGCTATATCTCAGGAAGTTACCGGCGGAATCAAACGAAAATTGGTCCATAGGTAGACCCTACTGAGTACAGGTGTTGATTTGATTTGTTTGTCAATATCTCGAAGGGGGGTGGAGCAATCGCACGTGTTCTGCGTGGGGGTGACTGCTATATCTCAGAAAGTAACCGGCAGAATCAAACGAAAATAGGTTCATAGGTAGACCCTATTGAGTACAAAAGCTGATTCAATTTGTGTGTCAATATCTCAAAGGGGGGTGGAGCAATCAAAAGTGCTTATTTTGTCATTGCACCTACTGTATCTCGGGAAATATTGCTGCGATTTGAATGAAATTTGGAATAACACTAACTCATTCTGGAAGCAAGCATCGATTAAATTTTGGCGCCAATCGCCCCAGGGGGAGGGTGGGGTGATTTTTGCGCTTAGTCAACAATGCGAAAAATTAATTCATTAAAAAATCGCTTTCACGCTATTTAATTATCAAAACAGCTGAAAACTTTCAATGATTTGAAATTTTTAACTATTGCCAATTTCTTTTTACTAAAAATAAAATGTTTGCAATTAATCTAAACAAGGCTTTTGCAATGATTTCCAATTTCGCTCATTGATTCTGCATTTGCCGG
>JAXGGA010025030.1:0-11166 GCA_038373865.1 Uloborus plumipes | reverse complement strand
ACTCCCCCGGGTATTAAAATGTCTTAAGCAGTTTCTAACCACTTTTTACTCCACAAAATTAGTCGAATAAAGTTTAAAAATGGGAAAAAAAACCTTGTACGACACAAAATACTCGGCACTTTTGATCTTGATTTATTACGGCGCGTAAAGACATTATTGGTTAGTTTCGTTACATGTATTGGTGTTTTTCTGAGAGGAATTCCAAAAATTCATTATTTAAGGAAATTCAAATTATCTTCTTAAACACCAAAAGAAAATATCATGTAACGTCTTACGCTCTCGTGATGAAATTATTTTCTGACCTTTCGGAGCTTGTTTCTTTAACTTTAATCCATCACTTCATTTGAAAAATTTTCTGCTACCTTTAGTAAGAGCTCCGAAGAAATTTTACTTTGTTCAAATTATAAAAAGTGAGACTTGCTCCAAAATAAGGAAATCTGATTAAATATTTTAGCGTATATTAGCGAGAAAAATCAATGAATTATAAGTAGCTGCTACGAGGTGCAACGTTAAATTTTCCATTTAGTGTAATTAAAAGAAGCGCGATCTAAGTTTTTAAAAATGAATTTCGGAACTTTTAAATTGATGTTTGTAATTTTTTTGTTATAACGTCATCACTATCGCATTATTTATTACACAATGTTGCCTTATTTTTGCTTTTGTGTTATTAATATTATTTTGTAATTGGTTCTGAAAAAAACATGATAAAATGAGTCTCCTCTTCTGTTTAACATTTTTTCGCGAGACCTCCGTTAAATCTGCGCTCACGCCAAGTCTCCCCTGACTTGCTCGAAATAGGGGGGAAATGCAACGAAGAAGTAGCAAGCGAACAAAAACTGAAGGCATCGGGAAGTGCGCATCCTAAACCTATCTCCCCTTTTTCAAATTGAAGCGTTCGTGGCAGCCAGGCGCACAATACGCAAACAGACAGTAGTAAAAAATTTGCTTTATAGAGAAAAATATTTAAAAAAAAAATGCTGAAATTTCAGTGATACGTGAATTTTAGGATTTTCTTTATTTAAAGACAAAAAGAAAACATTATATTTCAAATCAATAAGCATGTTTCAATAAAAATTCTTCAAATTGATTTCAAGAAACTATTATAGGAAATATACTAGGAAAAAAAATAAAATTATTTAAAGATTTGAGTCATGGAGTCTTACGTACAGATACTTCAATGGTCCCCTTTTATAACATGATTATACAACATTAATATATAATTCTATATTGTACCCCCAAAATATTCTCAAAGTTAAAACTTAACAAATACAAATATCCGAAAAATAGGGCCATCTTGGAAAGCGATGAAAAATGCGTAATAAACTATACTTCTCTTCTCCACTTAAAATGAAGAACATAAAATACCTAATAGAGCAAAATATTCCAGTGTTATGTATGTGAGCGTTTTTGGAATCCTAAGAATTTCATTAGTTTCTGGAAGGCATGTGTTGCCATAACGATAAGAGAAATAAGATGCAAAGCAGTTTGTGCTGCAATGGAATAAGTTTTAATGACCTTTTGATTTTAGGTATCTTCGTCTAGCCATTTCACTCCGCTAAATACATTTCTCGCAGACGATTCTTTTTTTCAGTACTTCTGAAGTGAAGTGAAAAAATTTCTTTAAATAGCATCGGGACTTGTTTTTGAAAATATTTTTGTTTTTTGAAAATGAGTGCTAATTTTATTCTTGAAAAATATTTTGCCAATTTATTTGTGTCTGGAAAATAAATTAAAGAGGTAATTTCTGAAGTGCTTTATAAGTTTGAGTTTATTCCATTTATATACTTATTTTGTCTCTTAACCGTGGGGAAAAAGTGCGCTTTTTAAAGCATTTTATTGTTGGCTTTTGCTTTTTGGACTGAAAAAGATAGGGGAGAGTTGGGAGGTGTGTTTGAGGTTCAATTTTGGAAGCGCGAGGTTCAATACAGGCGTATTCCTAAAAAGGTTCTTCTGCCTCTCTATAAAAGTTTGGTAAGATCTCATTTGGAGTATGCTGTTCAGTTTCGGTCTCCTTATCTGAAGAAAGATATTAATTTATTGGAAAAGGTACAAAGAAGGGCTATAAGGTTAGTAAACGGATTTTCTAATTTAGACTATAGTTCCAGACTTAAAATGCTTAATATGTATAGTCTTGAGCAGTGGTCGGAAGTAGCGCGCTACAAGTAGCGAAACTACTGTAGTAGCTACATTTTTTAGTAGTTTGTAGTGTAGCGCACTACTTTTTAAAAAAAGTAGTGTAGTGAGTAGCGCGATACAAAAATATTGTAGTTTGTAGCGATTTCATAAAACTACTTTCTAATGGAACAAAAAAAAAAAAAGGAAAAAAAAACGAAAAAAAAAAAAAAGATTCAATCAAGTCTGACTGGCGCATATCGTACACGATTACATTAGCCAAAGCAGTGAGAAAAATGAATCATACAAATTCGAGCTGACCTCAGTCATATCATTTTG
Source organism: Uloborus plumipes (assembly GCA_038373865.1). Taxonomy (NCBI): domain Eukaryota; kingdom Metazoa; phylum Arthropoda; class Arachnida; order Araneae; family Uloboridae; genus Uloborus; species Uloborus plumipes. Next base: position 8,715 of record JAXGGA010025030.1, on the reverse strand, counting down.
ACGCCATACGTTCTATATGTTAGACGGCATTGGTTTCTTTGGCGTCACCATTTTCATATTCCGCCAATATTTGCATTGAATATAGTGCATGGCTGAGGAAGGAAAATTTATGAATAAGCGATAACTGAGTGTTAGTGTTTTATAGCAACCGAGAATGTCATGTAAATGAATGCTTTAGCGCTCAATGCTCAATTGGATTATTGTTCCAATATCCACCAAACATGACAGCAATTTTAATAGAAGAGGATACAAATTTGATAAAAGATGACAATATCGAGCTGCCCTGTCCGGCGTATAATAAATACTTCACAGTTGTTGAAAAGAGTGAAAATGGAAATTTTACAGTTTCGTGCAAACTTTGCACTTTGAACAAAAAACTTTCTGTTTCTAAGTCATCTGCATACAATTTAAAATTGCATATTGAAGTAAGTTAAGCATTCTAAGTTATGTTTCACACTTCAGATAGCTTATTTATTAATATTTCATAATGAATACTAGTATCGTTTTGTATGTTTTTCATATTTCTTTAGTTTTGCTTCTTTAGTGATGGAGTATTGATATATATTAAAATAATAAAAATCAATTATTAAATATTTTTGACATCATTTGACATAATTGGAAAAACGTTTTCATTTCATTTTATCGGTGGCGTATTAATAGGGATGGTGTCCATACCGAGACCCAATCCCTCAAGGACGTAGCCAGGACTCACGTTAGGGGTGTGCAAGTAGTGGCACCCCAATAGGAGGTCACTTTGACCTCCCAAAAAGTTCTTATCCGATACAAATTGGCTGATGAAATTTGAAAACATTGAGACAGTATTGCAAGGCTGAACTTCTTCATTTTATTTTATTTTTTTTTCTTTAATTGATTAATTTATTTATTTTCGTGATGCCTCACGTCTCTTACAGTAGACATAGACAAGAATGCATTCTTGAATTTTATTTATTTATTTTTTTAATCATTCAGTAAAGTTCCGAGTTTCATTCGGTAAATTGAATTTTCTCCTCAAAAACAAGCAAACTTACTTACAATATTTCACCCAAAAATTTTTATTCTTCGCATACTCAGATTAAAAAAGTTGTTTTCATGCTAAAAGACAAATTTGGGTTTGGTACAAGGATCCGTGTTAGGTAAAGAATGAAGCTGATTTTCTGATAAGTGGCGCCAAGGACTTAAAACTTATAGATGGGAGAGGAGGCGAAGGGTGGGGGGGGGAGACTCTCAATGACCGAATGAAATTCCAAAATTTACCGAGTAATAAAATACGAACTTATTTGTCTGCACCAGCATGTTGCAATGAAAAGCAGGAAAGGGAACAAAATCGTTTGTCAAAAAAATAAATAAAATGGGAGGTCACAGTGACCTCCAATTGGCTCTGATCTGGGGGGGGGGGTGCAGCTGCACCCCCCTAGCTACGCACTTGCCAACCCCCCTGAAGCTCAAAATTAAATTCTTACAATGAAAGTTAAATTTTTTTCTCATATGTTTTTGAAAAGTAGCGAAGTAGCGACTACTTTTCAAAAGTAGTGTAGCGCGCTACATTGAAAAAAAAGTAGTTGTAGCTGTAGTTAACTACATTTATAAGAAAGTAGTTGTAGTTGTAGTTCGCTACAAAAAATATGTAGTTTTTCCAACCACTGGTCTTGAGCAAAGGAGAACCAGAGGGGACATGATTCAGTTATTTAAATTTATTAAAATGAATGACGTTGCAGGGTTAGATTTTTGCACGGAAAACAGGACAAGAGGTAATTGTTTTAGGCTGTTTAAATCTCCTGTTTAAATCTCAGGCTAATCTGTAAATTCGAAAAAATCACTATTTTAGCAGGGTAGTGGGAACTTGGAACAGTTTACCGGAAGGGGCGGTACGGAGCAATGGAGTATATAGCTTTGAGAGGGCCATTGATCTTCATTGGGGTCTTTAATTTGACTAGGACCAACCCAGTTGGGCCCAGAGCCTGCCGCTGGTCGTCGCATTTGTATTTGTATTTGTATAAATTGGCCTTTTGCAACTTTTTCAAAGATAATTAAAAAAAAAGTCATATTTGCAGAAAATTAAAGTACATAAGGCGGTGCATGATTAAATTTACCTGATGAAAGCCTATTTTTTATTTTTGTTTTGCTTCACATTTAGCGTTACAGGCCTCTTGTTCTTAGGGGGTCCAATATAGTCGGTCTTCCCCTATGACCAGATGCAGTAATACATAAATTAATCGCCTCTTTTTTGAAGTCGGTTAATTAATATATTGTGTTTAACTACAAATTCTTTTTCGCTTTTATTAAGATTCTTATGTCTTAATAACATGGAAAAAATTTAATTCATATTTTTTGTCTTAGATAATTCCAAAAAAAAAAAAAAAAAAGAACAAAACAGATGTATCTGTCCCATGGTCGTCAAAGGATTAAATACAGTCAAACCTGTTTATCTCGAATTTCACGGGACATAATAAAAATTCGAGATACAGAGCTTTTAAGATACAGAGGTTGTGATAAAATTTACAAAAATGAGCAATTGGAACAAAGTTAAATACTTAATACATTGTTTTACATTGACATTGTTGAATATTTTACATTGCGACATGTCCAGTGTCCACGTTTTACTAATTGTGATGACTATATCGGTAGCAAGTTAATGTATACCTTTAAGTGCGAGCATAGTCTTTTAATGATTGTGCAGAAGATGATTTTTGTCTCCAAGATATACCATTTATAAAGGTGTCTGGAGATGAAATTCAAAAATGAGAATCGTCAAAATTCGAGGTATAGAGGTTTTCGGGAAAAATCATTCGAGATAAACATGAGAGAAAACATTAAATTTATGCTGTAAAAGCAGGGAAATTGAAAAATTTCGATATAGAGAGGTTTTTGAAATAAGCAAGTTCGAGATAAACAGGTTCGACTGAATCAATCTTTTTTACAGATTTTTAAACTTAAATGTATTTTTAAAATATTTTCTATAAACTGTTGCTCCTGTGTAATTTTTAAAACATATTTAAAAGTTTACACCTCTTATCGCGTTTATTTTAATTTAACCATTAAATCCAGTATTCAGATAAAAAAACGAAACTAAGAAGTTTCCGACCATTAATGCTCCGTATACCTGTTCGATGGCATTCAATTAACTCACCTAACAGTAATAAAAAACACCAGAAAAGACATGGGTGTTCATACGGAAAGAGCTGGAAACATTCGACCACAAGTGACAGAATTATTTGTGATTACTCTAGGATGTCATTTGTTTTCATTAACTGAGCAACAAACCAAAGTCCTTCCCACCTTTAATCAAGAAGGAATGGCGCTAGTTGACTGAACTAAATCCCGAAGAGAGGAAATTTCCTACTGGTCTAAACCTTTGGCAAGAAAATAACCTTGCCTCGGGCATTTATTTGTTTTCTTTGTGGTGAATATAAATCAGATAATTGGAAATTGAAAATCAATGTGAAAAGTATCGTCTGATATTAAATTATTAAAAGGAAAAATATCCTCCTTAAAAAAGGTAGTAAAAACTTAAATTATTGAACTGCCATTATTTTTCAATTTATCGTCTGCTTGCATTTCATCTTTTGATATTTTGTTGACATGTTTTGGCAATAGTTAGAGTTTTATTGTTTTTAGAACATGGATTATTTTGACCAGTTCCTTCAGTTTGGAAATTGGAAAGTATTCGCAACTCCAGAGATCGAATACGTTGCCTTGTGGTAATTTACAAAACTACGGATAAAGGTAAAACATTGTGTTCCATAGTGAGTGGCAGCGGTGGAATATTTATATGAAATATGGATGTATTCCTAGCCAAGTTAGTAGTGGATTAAAATAAAACATTACGGAGAAAAAAATGTTTAGTATACGTTAATTGAATTAGCGTCATACTTATTAGCGACCAAAGTTCTCTTAGAACTTGTTAAAATTTTACGTTTTAAAATGTGATGCAATTTATAAAATTCTAGTTGTGGATTAGTAGAACTCGGTGTGCCATTTTTTTAGATTTTAACTTGAAAAATAATTTTATCGAAAAAGAGAAATCGAAATTTCAAATGGAATTCTAAATTATTATTAAGTCTTTGCACTGACAGATTTCTTGCCAAAAAGTTTATTTTTAGCATTGTACAGAATATCAACGGAGTGCAATACTGAAAAAGAATTTGTATACACTAGTTTTCCGAGCAATTACTTTTTTAGGTGCCCCTGAAGAAATTCTAAAATTATCGTTTGTAGCATATTTTAATTGAATAAAAGAAAGAAAGGGAAAAAACTCGCACAAAAGAATAAGATACAATGCAATTTGCTTTAATTGCTAACGTTTGGTAATACTTGTTGATTTCTCATCGCTTTTTATGTATGGGCCAGAATATCCACAAGACTTAAAAAATTAATTTCAAAAGAATAAGAAAAGAAAAGAAAAAAAAATTATGCACATGCGTAAATAGATTACTGCCATTCTTTAAGTTTAGAAGCAATTTATATGTTACTAGATGCGTTTTTTTTTTTAAACCTTGCATCGCCAAAATTAGACAGTGGCCGAAGTACCCTAAAAAATAGTTTGTTGGAGTTTCGAATCGTGAAAAATATCTTTTGATATTAAAATATCAAAAAAAAAGCAAATTATTAAATTAAATTATTGAGTTGTCATATTTTTCAAGCTATTGTCTGCTTGCATTTCATCTGTTGATATTTTTCGGACATGTTTTGGCAATAGTTAGAGTTTTATTGTTTTTAGAACATTAAATAGTGATTCCAATGGATTATTTTGATGAGTTTTCTTTCGCTCTGCATCTATTTATCAAAATTGTACTTATTTATTTATTTATTTATTGATATTTATTATTCTAAAAGTTACTGAGAAAAGGCATTGCAAGACTTAAACAGAGTTTTGAGGAATGTTAAAAGGTAAGTTCTAACAGTACAAATGATAGGTATGAAAAACATAGTAGTTTCTGACATTATAAACGTTTTAAAAATATTACTCAAAAATTTATAAAGTGAACATTTTCGAATATTTATGCAGGAATTAATCAGTGTTGAAAGGAGTTTAGTTAATTGAATAAAAGAGCTTTCATAATTGAAATAAATGGAAAATGCTTGGTAAACTTGACTTCTTATACCGTGATTATACTTGTTGAAATTTTACCCATGTGTCATTACATTTTTAAAAACTGTTTCTAATTTTTGCCAAAGTTTTACCAGATTCTTTCAAACGCATGTAGCGAGTTTTCTTTAAAAATAACAACTTTAAGCTTATAAAGATTAGTTATTAGTATTATTATTGTTTCAAAATAATTTGGATCGCTAAAAATGTATGGTAGTTTGTGCGTGTGTAAATTGCCTTGTAAAAAATAAAGTAAGTAATAAAAAGGGAGAAATAATAATAAAAAAAACCTTATAATTTTATTTTCAGCAGACTTATAAATAACTGTCAGAAGTTTGAGCGAACTAACATACTCAATTAGAAGGTTCACATTTCACAACAGTAGGCTCTCTACTATCCAGCCTTTTATACTATCTGGTAAGTGAAAAGTACATGGTAAATATACTTTTTAATTGAAACCTGTTTCTTCGTATTTCTAGAACAGCAGTATCAACAGAAATGAGTTTTTGGGATATTTGAAGAAACGCGTTTTGGAATTCCCACCAACAATAGGGAAATGTTGGCATTTATGGTTTAGTTTCAGCGGAAACCGAATAAGCAGGCTTGCACGATTTCGAAAAAAAAAGTGCAGATACTGCTTTTTATCTTTTAAAGGCAATGTACTTCACTTACAGTTTGATCTAAAACATGCCAAAAGTGCGATTAGGCATTTTTTTTTGTTATCTTTTGCTTATAATTACCTTAATTGAAGTTACTAGGATTTTGCATAGGTTTCTAACAGAATAAGTTTCTACTTGGTTAATGATCCATTACAAATAGTTTTGTAATTATTATTTTATTTCTTAATTTTGGACAACCGTGCAATACAGGGTGACAAGAAATTACTTGGACGAAGTTTCAAACCAAATATCTGTAAATACCACTAAATTTATAATGATATTGTGATAGGGAATCGATCCTAGAGAGCTACTAAATAGGTGTAAGTAAGTCAATTGGGGATAATTATTATGCTTCACAAACAATCTGCCATACTTGAATTACATAAGCAAGAAATGAAACAATGTAAAATTGTTCAACGATTGAAAGTGACTAAGCAGACGGTTTCCTATACAATTACAAGATTAAAAAAACTTGGACATGATGGAGACAGGTTAGGAAGAAGAAGAAAACGCACAGTTAACACATCAAGAGACCGGAAAGTAGCCAAAAAGTGAATTTAACGAAATCCCAGGATTTCAATGAGAAATGCTGCTAGAGGGGTTAAGACCAGTAGAGAAACCATTCGTTTGATGATAAAAGGTAAGCTTAATATTTTTCCTTATAAAATAAAAAAGACTCAAAAGTTAACAGCAAAGAACAAACGCACAAGACTTCAAAAGAGGAAAGAATTGTTCAAGCGGGCCGCAGATGATCGATGCCAAACATTGGTCTTCACAGATGAGACACTGTTCTCGATTGAACAAGCTCAAAATAGCCATAATGATAGAGCTTGGTCAGCAGAAACCCCTGAAATTTCTGGAATTGTTGGCGGTGTCAATGACCCCTATCTGCAATGACTTGGGGGTGGGTTATGTGCTAGTGAGAAAACACCACTTGTTTTCGTTGATCAAGGGTTGAAAATTAATCAGCAAACATACCGCAAACTCATTTTGGAAGATATTCTATTACCTTGGTCGCAAAATTCTTTGAAAACCAAAGATGAACCTTCCAACTGGATTTTTCACAAAAGACAATCAAGATTGATGCAAGACACATTTTCCAAACTTCATTGGAGCTCAAGAATGGCCCCCGTATTCCCCTGATTTGAGCCCAATGGATTATTCTGTTTGGTCCATCTTGGAGACAAGGGTTATGTACTAAACCTCATAAAACTTTGGCATCCCTACAAAAATCCTTATGGAATTAAAGGAATGAAATATTAATTATTGCGTTGCGGCCCGTAGCTGAAAATTTTGGGACATGTCTAAAGCTCTGTATAAATGATAAAGGTAGCCACTTTGAAAACGTTTAAATATATTAGACAAAACAATGTATTCATACTTACTTTAAAGTTTGGTCGCAATATTTTCATTGGTATTAAAGTTATGACGTACGATGTGTGTCCAAGTTATTTCTTGTCACCCTGTACTTTAGGGCTATTCCATGAAAATCCTCTATTTTAATGGCAGGTGACAGCGCATATATTTCATTAAAATGTAATAATTTTAAAAGTAATAAACAAAAGTTTTTGCATAAGAAATCACAAAGTATACGTTTGTGATTTTTTAGGTAGGAAACTTTTGCTCACTTCCCTTTTAAATTATTATTTTTAATAAAATATCTTTATGGTGTCACATGTGGGAAAAATGTCGGTCTTTTCGATGGTCCAGTTTTTCTTCAGTTTTATGCCAATAGGTGCAGTGAAACTGCAAATATGGGTGGACTGATTAAAATGAGAGAAATTGTAAATCAAAGCCCATCCATCCTCCAAGGACTGTATTTTAGTTGATACTTTGTAATTAGTAATAGTTTCAAATCATTCTTGGAAAATGAATTATCTCCAATCTCTTACTATTAATAAAGCTGAGGGTGAGTCTCTTTCTTTCCTTCTTTCTTTCTTTCTTTCTTTCTGTCTGTTACGCGCGTAGCGCCGAAACCGTTCAGTCGATTTTCATAAAATTTGGCACAAAATTAGTTTGTAGCATGGGGTTATGCACTACGAATCGTTTTTTCGAAAATTCTATTTTTCTATTCCAATTCTTAGCTCATTTTTTATACAAATTCGATAAAATGGGGAAGAAATATTTCATACACATTTTCAAGTCTTATGTCATTCGAAAGCTTGAAATTTTCTGCTAAAAATGATGTCAGTTTGAAGTTTCTACGAGCATTAGAAGAGCTGCAATAACTGTTTTTAGAGTCCCGGAAATTGAAGGCTTACCTTGAGCAAAGTAAGCCAAATGATTCTAAGATGGTTAAGCTTGAGAATAAAATTTGAAAATAAAGATGAAATGAATTATTTTATCAACGGAAATCAACTTTTCGTGTTGTTACCATGATTACGTTTTTATTTCCTTTATTGTTTCGTTCTTTTTCCATTAATAACTTTTAAAATGTGTTTGTTTTTGTAGCAATCCAAACTACAAGCCTTATTAAAATTAGTTAAATGAACTATTTTAACTGTTGTGAAAAAAATCGTCTGCTTTTCTTTTTTCAGTTTTTAAGGAATTAAAACTCGGTAAATTTTAAAAATATGTATGGTATAAATTGCGGTATTGCAACGTTCTTTCTAAAATGTTCATTTCAAAAACTGTATTACTGTCGGCCCGCTTCCTGTCGGTTCCAAGAAATATTATTGCGATTACAGTGGTGATTTTCCACAGTACGTCATATGGCATGGTCCGAGAAATGTTATGGTCGTTATAACGAGCGTCGCTGTATATTGCGTTTGCAATCCTTCTACCATGATTTAAGTCGGGACAAATGTATTTTGTTTTTAAAGATAGGAAAGAAAACTTCCTTCTTCTTTTAAACTTTGGTAAGATTTCTATTGGTTTCTGTAAGCAACAAAATTGTTGGTATTTTCTCTTTTGGCTTATTTTTATATCATACTTTTAAGGAATTACAATTGGATTATAACTAAAATTGAG
>JAXGGA010025029.1:0-11167 GCA_038373865.1 Uloborus plumipes | reverse complement strand
ATAAAATAAAGATAGTGAGAACGATTTTAAAATTCTTGTTTATTTAGCATCCCAAGGGCCTGATTATGCCACACACTACCGAGGCATGGGACTATGGCCTCATCTTCCTAAGGGGCCCCTAATTTTCTAAAAACTGATGCACAGCATTAAAAAATTATGTATTTTTAAGAAAAAAAAGAGACATCAATTGAAAAATAAAAACAATCTCTTTCGATACTTTTTAGCCTACTTTCACGTTAAAAATAAAATAAAGACGAACAAAGTATTAAAAGTGGCTTAAACATCTAAAAAATATCGCCAAGTTAAAAAAATATCGCCAAGTCCGAAAAAAACCCCAAAAAGAAATAAAAAGATAAAATGAATATCGAAAAATTAAAAATTTGAAAGTAGGGTATTGAGATGGGGAATTTGTGTCGGTCTGTCAGTCTGTCTGTCCCCTCTTTATAACTTTTGAGTGAACAGTCCGATTTTAACAAACTTTTTTTTGTTCGAAAGATCTTATCAAGGATACTTCATTCCCGTATTTACATTTCCGATTTGAACAGTTTTTCGTTCAACATTGAACCGCTGAAGCAAGCTGTCACCCCTAATAACTTTTGAGTGAACAGTCCGATTTAAATAAACTTTTTTTTTGTTCCAAGGATCTCAGCAAGGATACTTCATTCCTTATTTACATTTCCGATTTAAACAGTTTTTCGTTCAACATTGAACCGCTGAAGCAAGCTGTCACCCCTAATATTTTTTGAGTGAACAGTCCGATTTAAATAAACTTTTTTTTTTGTTCCAAGGATCTCAGCAAGGATACTTCATTACCGTATTTAAATTTTCAATTTGAACAGTTTTTCGTTCAACATTGAACCTTTCAAGCAACCTTTCCCCACCTAATAACTTTTGAGTGAACCGTCCGAATGGAATAAACTTTTTTTTGTTTGAAGGATCTCAAAGAGGCTCATTCCCATACTTCGCTTTTTGATTTGAACCATTTTTAGTTCAATATTGAACCGTTCAGAAAAAAATTTAACATTAGCGCCTACGGGGAATTTAAGTTGAATGTTGATCCTGAACTTAAAGTCGGATTTCCTTCAAACTAACTTTGTAAGAAAATGGTTTTGATTAATAATGTTTGTTAAGTACTTTTCTGAATAATCTTCTGTGAGGACTCTGATTCCGACTCCGACTCCGCAAACATGGCAGAAATGCAGGCTCAGAAAAAAATGACTGACTGTGCAGACGATTTTTTGTTTATTTATTTATTGGTTTTATTTTATTTACTATTGTTATTTATTTATTTATTTATTTATTTTTTGGCAGACGATTTTTTTTTTGTAACAAAATTTTTTCATTCACGAAAGTATTTTTTTTCTTTATTTATATTTAACAACTGGCAACGGATTAAAAGTGAAATTCGAGACATTTTATTAACGGACGAGTTTTCTTTTTCTTTTTTCTTCTTTGTTTGATAAAATGTGTTTTGATGCTCTTTGTACTTTTATTTGTTTATTTATTCATTTTTTTTTGAAAACGATTGTGGATTTTTTCTACGGAAGAACTGTAACAGTTACATTCTTTAAAAGGTGCGACAAAACTTTATTTATTCGTTAATTACTTTTTACGTGTCTATTTCATCTGATGAGAGGGGGTATATTTTGCTTTTCGAAATCAGTTCTAAGTGCTAAAAAGGTATGTTTGACATAATTTTCAGTCTCAGATAATCAAGAGAATAATGATCAGATGCGAGAATGCCGATGTCGATGTACGGGAAAGTAGGCTCGTTTAGTTCTTGACAGAATTTCTTGTTAATTAGTATTTCTCTTGTTTAGTTCATTTTATGTAAGTAAAAAATATTTATTTCTTCAGAATTAGCTATAAAACTCTTGAGCTAAAATGGATATAAAAAGCAGTATCAGGGCTAGACATAATGCAAACAGTGCAACTGTATAGAGCCTTGCTTAGCTACATACAATGATCCCCCAAAAAGGCTTGTATCGCTTCTGCGAAAAAGTTAAAAGATTTTTCTTTTGTTAACTTAAAAAGGCAGAACATAGAAGGGGGCCTCCAAAGTATTGTTGGACTTGGGCCTCACTTTTAGTTAGTTGGACCCCTGACCATCTCGTTAGTTACATTAAATGAAGTAGTCATTTACGTAGATTATATGCAGAAAAAGAATTTAGTGTTTCAAAAATCAAAGCACATTTGAATATAATGGGGTATCTGACAACATTTTTCCCACAAATTTGAAAAAGTTTAGAAGTTACTTCGTTCGTAACAAGGGGGGAATGAAAAGTACTTCCTAGTTAAAATATATTTAAGGCATTTTTAGTATTTAATATTTATTTTACGGGTACACTTTACGTTTTCATTTAAGAGTTTATTCTGTTTTTCAAACATAATTATTGCCGAGCATATGTAAATATTTCAGCCTCTTGTTTTTAGCCTTTATTCCGTGTGGGTCAAACCTTCCTTATGACGGCTCAAACCTGGAAAGGTTTGACCTGGTTTGGAAAATCTTTAAAAATTAGTAATAAAAGAAAAATAATGTATTATTTACATTAAAAAAATAATGTAACTCTTGTCAGCTATCATACGGAAACAAATAATGTCAATTTGGAATTTTTCTAGAGCTTAGATGGAAAAATAATGTCAATTTGGAATTCTTCTAGAGCTTAGAAGGAAAAAAATAATGTCAATTTGGAATTCTTCTAGAGCTTAGGAGGAAAAAATAATGTCAATTTGGAATTCTTCTAGAGCTTAGAAGGAAAAAAATAATGTCAATTTGGAATTCTTCTAGAGCTTAGAAGGAAAAAAATAATGTCAATTTGGAATTCTTCTAGAGCTTAGAAGGAAAAAAATAATGTCAATTTGGAATTCTTCTAGAGCTTAGAAGGAAAAAAAATGTTTTTGCACAAAGTGGGTCAAACATCCCTAGTCTCCCTTCAGAACGATTCCCGTTTAATTTCCGAAACAAATTTCCAATTTGTTCATTTTTAAAAAGTTAAGTCATCTTACTTGTTTCTCTTTTTCTGGTATTTCCTTACTTCATTCTTTCATAATTTTAAATTACTTGATACATTAAATAAAACTTCCATACAAATAATGCAAAAAATTTCTTGTCCCAAAATTGATCTATCGGAACTTTTTTCTGTCAATGCCCGTCAAGCATCATCTTTACTTACCAATAAGATTGTAGGATATTCTAATTTTGCTTGTGCTAAAGTAATTTCTCGTTCTTAAGAAAGATGATATGAAGCTCGCTATCAAAGTGATAAACATAGAAAGAATGAACGGGGTGGCAACCAGTATTCCAATCTATGAAATAAAGATCATGGGTAAGTTTTACAATAACCTTAAGACACAGAACTGCATTAGTATTTTGAATCATGACACGATTTTCAAGCTTATCTCACTTGATTATAGCAACGAGCATTCTTGTACTATTGGAAGAACTTTTTTTCTCAGTTTAAATGCAGAAACCAAAGATATAGACATATCATTAGTTAATTCTTAATTTTATGCGATCATCGTAAAAGTGACAAAGACCAAAAGTTTGGTCTAGCCAACCAAAATGGTTGGAAATTAGGTTGGAAATTAAAACCATCAATCTATCCTTGTGGATTTTTAACGATAGTTTCTATCACACAAACTTTGCTTAGTATAAAAGGTTTATTTTGCGATGAAAACTTTAAAATTTATTCACAAAGAAATAACAATATTTTAAATATAAAAAAATAAAATAAAATAAAAGAGAAAGAGGAAAGAAACACTGCCTTTTTTACAATTTTTACTAAAATGCATTTGCTAAGATTCAGCCTTATAATTGATATGTTAACTTTATAATTATTATTACTTATTTTTATTGTAGGCAACGATTAAGTGCAGATTTTGAGAGTTGTATGCTAAATATGTGTGCTAAAATTAATATAGTTGTGCTTAGCGCTCTTAGGGACCAATCATCAACGTTATCCTTATCGCGTTGACTTTTTTTTCTTTGCGCGTACTTAAACGTCATTCCTTTTTCGATAGCAAAGCGCTGATTTTCATTTCGTTCTAATTGCGAAAGTTTTTTTTAGAGGTTGCAGCTCAAGTTTGGGATATTTTTTTTAAATACAATTTCTTTCAAATTGGCTAGCAGTTGATTATTATTTAATTATTTAACCACAAACGCTTAGCTTCGGTAGTTTTCAATAATTCAAAAATGTACTTTAAATGAGTATTTTTTTAGAGGACGGAGTTTCGAGTCAGGTTTTTTTTATTATTGAATTGGAAAAAATTTAGATCTTTCGCATATTTTATGTGATTTTCGCTATTATGTGAGCATATTTTAGCTAACAAAGTAGATTAGTTTTTATTTTTGGATGAGAAAGGCATTTACATAAGCTTAAATTACTAAAAAAAACTTGTAGCGCAACTGTCGGGACAGCTAGCAATATAAAAAAGAAAAAGCATACTTGTGGCATTGGAAAGTGAAGAATTGTAGCTAAAAATGTGGCATGCATCGAGATATAATGAAGATCCATCCAATATTGACCAAAAGTGGCAAATAGCAGGGCATATGTGGACTTAGCACGTAATATTTTTCCCCATGGAACCGCTGGTCTCTGTCAAAAAGAGAAAAGAAATCACTCCATTTACTTTGTTTTTAGCGAGCAGTGAATACATAAACATGACTATGTATTCTCTCTCTCTCTGTATATATATATATATATATATATATATATATATATATATATATATATATATATATATATATATATATATATATATATATATATACACTGAAGTGACAAAAGTCATGGGATAGCAATATGCAAATTTTCAGATGGCAGTAGCATCGCATAGAACAGGTATAAATGCGCAGTGCTTTTACAGAGCTTTCATTTCTGTTCAAGTTATTCATGTGAAGAGGTTTTAACGTGATGATGACCGCACGACGTGAATTAACAGACTTTGAACGCGGAATGTTAGTTGGAGCTAGACGCATGGGTCATGCCATTTCGGAAATCGTTAGAGAATTCAACATTCCCAGATCCACTGTGTCAAGAGTGTGCCGAGAGTATGAAATTTCAGGCATAACATCCCACCATGGACAGCGCAGTGGTCGACCGCCTGCACTTAAAGATCGAGACCGGCGACGTCTGCAAAGAGTCGTAAATTCTAACAGACAAGCAACACTGCGTCAAATCACCGTAGAAATCAATGTGGGACGTACAATGGACGTGTCTGCTAGAACTGTGCGGAGAAATTTGGATTTCTTGGGCTATTCCAGCAGAAGACCGACTCGAGTGCCTTTACTGACAGAACGACATCGCTTGCAGCGACTCTCGTGGGCACGTGAGCATATCGGTTGGTCCCTAGATGAATGGAAAACCGTGGCCTGGTCCGATGAGTCACGATTTCAGCTGGTAAGAGCCGATGGTAGGGTTCGAGTGTGGCGCAGACCCCACGAAGCCATGGACCCAAACTGTCAGCAAGGCACTGTTCAAGCTGGTGGTGGCTCCGTAATGGTGTGGGCTGTTTTTTCATGGCATGGACTTGGTCCTCTAGTGCGACTGGACCGAACATTGACTGGAAATGCTTATGTGCAGCTACTTGGAGATCACTTGCAGCCATTCATGGACTTCATGTACCCAAACAACGATGGGATTTTTATGGATGACAATGCGCCATGTCACCGGGCCACAACTGTTCGCAATTGGTTTGAAGAAAATTCTGGACAATTCCAACGAATGATTTGGCCACCTAGATCGCCCGACATGAATCCCATTGAGCATTTATGGGACACCATCGAGAGGTCTGTTCGTGCCCAAAATCCTGCCCCATCAACGCTTTCACAATTATGGACGTCTATCGAGACAGCATGGCTCAATATTCCTGCAGAAGACTTCCAACGACTTGTTGAGTCCATGCCACGTCGAGTTGTTGCACTTCGCCGGGCAAAAGGAGGGCCGACACGATATTAAGAGGTATCCCATGACTTTTGTCACTTCAGTGTATATATATATATATATATATATATATATATATATATATATATATATATATATATATCAAAAATGTTTTGAAATTAAAGGTCGGAAAAAGCTATTTTATGGCATTGTACTTGTGTTCATACGTATAAATTTGAGGCTTCATGGAAGAGAGTTATGACCCCTAGCAACACCACTTTGCACCTCAACTACAAAATGGTGAATTGGTTCAACATTCGTCGAAAAGAAGATGGCCACACATGTAAAGTATCGAGACTTGTTTGAGCGTCAGTTTGGCCTTGAAGAGGGGGCCGCCATAAAATGGCACACTAGTAAGTTGCTCATGAATTTTTGAGACCACCGCAAAACTTCAAAAGACGTGACGTCTGATAAGAGTTTGATTGCATTAGATGCAGAAAGAATAACAAGACACAGACAGAGTGCACCCCCCATTCCACCAGTAATGTCTGGAGACAAGTTTGTTCTGCTTCTTCCTATGGTATTACAAGGAGAACAGAATCTATATGAATTCTATTAATTCACTGGAAAACCTGAAATCGGCCATCAGAAGTTGAAATTGATGATGTTATTGGTCCCAACATACCACAGCGTGTTATGACTAAGTTTCAAAAGCAGTTTAATAATATGTTAGTCTAGGATTGCCTTGTACCGAAGCCGGAAGTTTGGGCGCGGCAGATTGGGCGCCGGCGATTTGGCGCGAGGTCTTTAAGGCGCAGGAACATTGGGCGCAAGAACATTGGGAGCGAGGATTTTTGGGCGCCTGGAACAATGGGCGCACGGACTTTTGGGCGCACGGAACATTGGGCGCGAGGACTTTTGAGCGCCTGAAACATTGGGCTCGAGGACTTTTGCGCTCACGGCACATTGGTCCCAAGGACTTTTGCGCTCACGGCACATTGGTCCCAAGGACTTTTGGGCACCCGGAGCATTGGGAGCAAGGACTTTTAAGCTCGACGGCTTTTATCCAAGGACTCCAAGCCTTATTAAAATGAGTTAAATGAAATGTTTCAACCGTGGAAAAAAACGCTGCATTTATTTTCTCAGTTTTTAATTAACACTCGGTAAATTTTCAAATATCGTATAAATTTCGGTATTGCACCGTTCTTTCTAAAATGTATCATTTCGAAAAATGTATTATTTTGTTTTTAAAGCTAGGAAAGAAAACTGCATTCTTCTTTTAAACTTTGGTAAGATTCCTGTTGGTGTCTGTCAGCAAAATTGTTCTTATTTTCTCTTTTGTCTCATTTTTATATCATACTTTTAATTTATTATAGTTGCATTATAACTAAAATTGAGTATTCTTTGTGCGATATCAATTTATTACCAAATGTCCTTTTAATTTTATACCACGGGCAAAGCCGTGCGGGTACCGCTAGTCTCTACTAATAAAGCTGAAGGTGGGTCTGTCTTTCTTTCCTTCTTTCTTTCTTTCTGTCTGTCTATCTATGACACGCGTAGGGCCAAAACCGTTCGGTCGATTTTCATAAAATTTGGCACAAAATTGGTTTGTATCATGGGGGTGTGCACTTCAAAGCGTTTTTTCGAAAATTATATTTCGTTCTTTTTCTACTCTAGTTCTTAGCTCATTTTTCATACAAATTTGATAAAATTGGGGAGAAACATTTCATATATATTTTTAAATTTTATGTCATTCAAAAGCTTAGAATTTTCTGCTAAAAATGATAACATTTCGAAGGTTCTACGAGCAATAGAAGAGCTGTAATAATTGTTTGTAGAATTCCGGAATGGAAGGCTTACCTTGAGCAAGCCAAACGATTCTAAATGGCTTAGCTTGAGAATAAAGTCAATAATTATAGCGGAATTGAATTTATTTTCTAAGCGTAAATTAATTTTTCATGTTGTTAACCATGGTTACGTTTTTATATCTTTTGTTTGTTTCGTTCTTTTTCCCTTAATAATTTATAAAATGTATTTGTTTTTATAGCAATCTAAACTCCAAGACTTATTAAAATGAGTCAAATAAAATGTTTTAACTATTGAAAAATCGTTTGCTTTTATTTTCTCAGTTTTTAAGGAATTAAAACTCGGTAAATTATAAAAATATTGTACAAATTGCGGTACTGTACCGTTCTTTCTAAAATGTTTCATTTCGGAAAATGTATTATTTTGTTTTTGAAGCTAGGAAAGAAAACTTCCTTCTTCTTTTAAACTTTGGTAAGACTTCTGTTGGTTTCTGTAAGCAACAAATTGTTCTTATTTTCCCTTTTGTCTTATTTTTGCTTTCTTCTATATCTAATATACAGAAGAAAGTATTGGATTCGTGAAAATTTTCGAACGTCGAATTTTGACGGATTTGCACGTTTTGAGGTGCGCTGAGTCTATTTCGATCATTTTTGGAAAATGTCTGTCTGTGTGTGAGTCTGTATGTGTGTGACCAGTTTTTGTGGCCGCGCTAGAGCAAAAACTACTGCATGAAATCGAACAAAAATTTTTGCACACATGAACCACCATGTGAACTGGTGCACCCGACTTTTTTTAGCGAATTCCTCGAAGGGAGGTGGAGCAATCGCACGTGTTCTGCGCGTGGATGATTGCTATATCTCAGGAAGTAACTGTCGGAATCAAACAAAAATTGGTCCATAGATAGACCCTACTAAGCACAGGTTCTGATTTAATTTGCGTGTCAATATCTCGAAGGGGGGTGGAGCAATCGCACGTGTTCTGCGCGGGGGTGATTGCTATATCTAAGGAAGTAACCGGCGGAATCAAACAAAAATTGGTCCATAGGTAGACCCTATTGAGTACAGGTGCTGATTCAATTTATGTGTCAATATCTCAAAGGGGGGTGGAGCAATCAAAAGTGCTTATTTTGTCATTGCATCTACTGTATCTCGGGAAATATTGCTGCGATTTGAATGAAATTTGGAATAACACTAACCCAATATGGAAAAAAGCATCCAAGAAATTTTGGCGCCAATCGCCCCAGGGGGAGGGTGGGGTGATTTTTGCGCTTAGTCAACAATGCGAAAAATTAATTCATTAAAAAATCGCTTTTACGCTATTTAATTATCAAAACATCTGAAAACTTTCAACAATGATTGAAATTTTTAACTGTTGCCAATTTCTTTTTACTAACAAATAAAATGTTTGCAATTAATCTAAACAGGGCTTTTGCAATGATTTCCAATTTCGCTCATTGATTCTGCATTTTCAGGGTTATTACGATAATTGGGAAATTGGAGCTGTCTCCAATTATTCGGGCGAGTACGTTTTTTACACTGCTCGACATTAAAAATGCAACACCAAGAAGGAGTGGTCAGAAATTCATGCAAATTTTACCGTAGAAGCACGTCACTGAGTTATGCAAATGATATGAAATGCGCAGCTCTCCGACGCACGTGAAGTAAGATATAAGAGAATGAAGTTGAAAAGTGGGCTATATTCATGTTGGTTTTTCTGCCAGACTAATTATCGGAGAAATTTGGTTTTTGTCTCGAAGGATACGTGTGATAGGAGGAAATGCCACGCCGTCCTCAACGAAGACACTTCCAGCATATAGACGACTTTACAAGGGGTATGGTGATCGGACTGAGAAGGGGAGATTGGTCCATACGTCAAATTGCAGCTGATACCCACATGGATGCAAGCACTGTGCATCGGCTGTGTCGGAGATGGTTGGAAAGAGGAAATGTAGCCACATTGAGGGGTGCAGGTGCAGCCAGAGTGACGTCAGACCGTTTGGATCGACGGATTCACCGACAAGCTGTGGCGGACCCGCAAGTCACTTGTACGTCGATTCTGCAGCACGTGCAAGGTACCCTGGATGTTCCTGTGTTGACCAGAACCATTTCCCGTCGACTGGTTGCACGTGGCCTGCAATCACGGCGCCCGCTAAGAAGACTGCCATTGACCTCATAGCACATACTCCAACGTTTGGAATGGTGCCGGACCAGAGCGACGTGGATGGCAGAATGGCAAACCGTAGTGTTCTCAGATGAATCCCGCTTCTGTTTGTCCAGCGATAGTCATCGCATACGTGTGTGGCGTCGACGTGGAGAAAGATCGAATCCGGCAGTAACTGTGGAACGCCCCACAGCGCGACAACGTGGCATAATGGTTTGGGGCGTTATTGCATACAATTCCGTATCATCTCTAGTTCGTATTCGGGGCACTATGACGGCCCAACGATATGTAGATAATGTACTGCGGCCGGTGGCAATCCCCTACCTTCAGGGTCTGCCAAATGCAATTTTTCAACAGGATAACGTCCGGCCTCACAATGATCGAATCAGCCAACATGCTCTACGAGGTGTACAGATGCTTTCCTGGCCACCATACTCTCCTGACTTGTCACCAATCGAACATGTGTGGGACGTGATTGGACGCCGTTTGCAGAACCTGTCACTGCCTCGTTCAGAGGACGAACTGTGGCAAATGGTTGAAAGGGAATGGAGTGCAATCCCTCAGGACACCATCCGCAGGATTATTGACTCCATGCCTAGACGTGTTTCTTCGTGCATCGCTATCCGCGGTAGTCCTACTTCTTACTGAGCCGACGCCGTCCTCGCTCTAAATTTTGCTTATTTATTTTGAAATAAATATCACTTATTGTTCCATACTGTCTCTGTCTTACCAAATTTCATCAATTTCTGACCACTCCTTCTTGGTGTTGCATTTTCAATGTCGAGCAGTGTATTTTGTAACCGGAATTCATAAGAAAGATATGGAAGAAAGTTTCTTGACGGCCACGACAGCTAGTTATATCCTACTTTTAAGGAATTATAGTTGATTTATAACTAAAATTGAGTATTCTTTCTGTGATGCCAATTTATAACTCCTGATTTACTGACTGTAATTTACGATGTTAACGTTTCCTTTTAAGTATTGAAAATAGTTAAATTTATGCTAATTTCAAAGAAATGTTATATTTGCTTTTCGTTTAGAATTTGTACGAGTTCCAGTTTGTTGTTAGATTCATTATTAATTGAATGCATTTACATCAAATACTGCATTCTCTTAGTACTAAATTATTAAAACAAATTTAACCCAAGAAACCAAACGTTTTTGAAATTCGCAACCTTAAAGTTAACGAAACTTACAGCGGTAGTAAAATCACGACAGTAATGGGACGAACTTGATGTCATAAATTATTTTGTATTTGACAACAATTTAGTAATATTTCACTAAATTACAAGCCAAAAATGATGTGCCAAATTTAGTGA
>JAXGGA010025028.1:0-11167 GCA_038373865.1 Uloborus plumipes | reverse complement strand
TTTTTTTTTTTTTTTAAATCTTTATTTTGCAGTTTCTCTATAGTACCTTACATTTCATAAAATGCGAGCATAATTAGTAATATCACAATCATTCTTTAACTATATAAAAGATGCTGATATGTTATATAGTTAAGAAAAAAATAGTATAATTCTATGAATGTTTCAGGTCGTCTGTGGAAACATAAATAAAATACTTCAATTCTTCCAAAGAACAGCTAGTCAGTGAAAATGGTATAAATGTAATCTAAAATTGTAAACATGAAAGGAAGAAAACATGTTTTTAAGATGAATAATTTTATTTGAATACAACATCGCAATAAAATATTCAATATTTCGAAGCGTGTAGATATTTAATTAAAGTTTTAAGTAATAAGCATGATGCATAAATGTATTTCATTATTTCTGCAACAAAAACTAATAGCATGAAGCAGGAACTTGTGTCATTTTTATGGAATTAAAATTTTGTTTTGTTGAAAGAAAGTTTAAAGTTTAGAAAGCTCGATATATATAGGAAAGAGGATGAGAAATTTTGAAAAACTGAACCTCGAGTTTTAGTCAAGAGATTACAAAAATTGCCTTACAATTTCTAGTTACATTAATCAATTTTTCCAATTGATTTTCTGGTAAGGTTTGTGGGCTTTAGTACGGTGCAAAAATAACTGAGATGAAAAAAAAAAATTGATTTCATGTTTGATAAGGCTCCTTTTAGAGGGGAGGGCTGACTCTTCCGGCATTTTGGTTCCAAAACGGTGGGCGTGGAACCACTGGTATCTGTACTCAAGTCGCATTGAAGAAAAGTGGAAGCTAAGCTTGAATTGTAGCTGCATAGATGATATTTGACTATTTTTGTCTATATGACAAAAACATTTCATAAACTCAGGCTTAAAACAAGTGCAAAATGAAAATATACCCAATTTCATGAAACATTTCCCAATAAACTGTTTTTAAATTCGAGAAATAAGTTATCTTTTTAAATTTACCTAATATAGTGCTTTATCCAACTAATCATAGGTTATTTCACACCAGAGCAACCAGGTATAATATTAACGTGTTTCAAATACCTGTAACAAGACTGGATCTAAGAATGTCTAGGAACCAAAATGTCGGCTAAGACAGCCTGTCCTCTAAGGGAGCTCTAGGAGGATGAAGGGACTAAGCTACATTTTAAAAAAATAACACTCTGTAGAATTGTAAGCAATGGATACAGGTAAGCAAATAAAACTTGGTACATCAAACAATAGATGTCATTAGACTAATTTAATATGCACACTAATAACAAAACCAGAAAACAAAAAAAGTTGCAACCGCTGCAACAATAAAACTTTAAACTTTAATGACTCGCAATTTCTGTTTTCTTCCATAACCACTTCATCTCCCAAGCTCTTCGTTTGTGTATTAATTCAGGAATTTTTTGCATGAAATAGAAATTAGTTAGAACAAGTTTGACTATTTAGAAAGTCACTTTGAGTATTGCAGTATATTTTTTAACTTTGTGCTACATTTAATTAAAAACTGATCTACCTGTTTGAGGTCTACTTGACGTGCTTGCATGAATAAAACATATTCGGCATGCGTCGGCTTCAAGAATAAACCGGCATTATTACTTTCCCTGCTTATTGTTATACCATTACCTAGATATTAGGTATTTTATCACAGCAACCAAGTATGGATATCATTGCCCTGCGTAACAGTTGGGATTGATCACCTATTATTATTTTAGCATCCAGTGTAGCCATAGGATTATACATTATTTTTGTCTGAATATTCAGCCTATTCAATATCTCGTTCATAAGTTAAAGTGTCCTGTTGGATGGTTGTTATAGGAAATATGTGATACAGTAAACTCTCGATCATCGGCGAGCGGATTATCCTCGGGGCGGATTATCCGCGAGGTTCTCGGGAAAGAAACAAACACAATTGACTGAGTTTCTTGAAAAAGCACAAATTTAAAATTTGCTTTTCTTAACATTTCCCTAGCAGCATAATCTCATCGGCCGATAATCGGCCATTCATCGAAACCTGATGAAATTCTCATCGGCCGATGTTCGATTCCGATGAGTTCTCATCGGGAATTGCTCCAATATATCTCATCGGCCAAACAGAATCCGAGCAGCAAAATCCGATGAGTTTTGCTCGAAATACGATGAGATTTGGAGCAATTTACGAGCAGTGCAATCCCATGCCGATGAATTTAGGATCAATTTTGGATGCTCGGCTTATTTTCATCGGGAAAGTTGATCGGAAGGATATCGCTTTCCGATGAAAAGTAGCTCATCGAAAACCGTGCTCGGACACTGATCGGAACGATGTCATCGTGAGCTACGGAATCAGTTTACGAGGAGTTCGATGATCGGCCGAGCAAAATCCGATGAGTTGATGCTACTTGGGTTCTTACCCAAGAGTGCGGTATACCATCCAATAAATTATTTTACCTGGGCGTTATCGTAATTACCAGTTCTTTTATAGATTTTATACGCTTGAGAACTTCAAATACAAATATTTTTTTTTATGCTGTACCTATCGTCACTGTTTGTACGTATCACGTTTCAAGTGTAATGCAATTATTTTTAAGCAATAGACATTTTTTATCTTCTTTATCCCCTATTTTATGCTTTTTTAGGATTATCGGCGATGCCCGAGCCACCCAATTCCGCGGATAATCGGGAGTGTACTGTAGTTAAAATTATTTTTATACATTTGGGGAACCAATTTCTTGTTTTTTAAACTGTTGGATATGAATTAGACGGGATTATAATTAAATTTTCATGATTGAAGCAAAAAAAAAGTAGTAATTCGAATTAGAAACG
Source organism: Uloborus plumipes (assembly GCA_038373865.1). NCBI lineage: Eukaryota > Metazoa > Arthropoda > Arachnida > Araneae > Uloboridae > Uloborus > Uloborus plumipes. The sequence continues at coordinate 8,360 of JAXGGA010025028.1, read as the reverse complement.
GCATTGAAATAAGTAGCGAGGTAATGCTTTAAATCTGAAAAAATGTCATATTTCTGAATTCAGTGTGTTTGATGCAACATTTTTATGATTATCTACTCGAAGTGATCTTATTTCGTCCCAATTTTTTGAAGTACGGCTGCTGGTGGAAGAGGGGGGTAAGAGGAAGGAGTTCCCTCTTCTCCAGCTTTTGGGAAGTTAATATATTTACCTACAATTAGGTGTAGTTTAAAATTTTCCTGTGTAATATCCATCCAGTATGTCTCATGGAAAAATTTGAAATTGGGAAAAGTATTTAGCTTAATTTGCTAATAATTTCAGGCCAAAATGACTAGCACAAACATAAAATCAAGCACATTTTTTTTACTTCATTTCATTCGAAACCTCAACCCTTTTTGTTGCTTTGCCATTAGTGTAACTGAAGACAACGACCCAAATTAGTGCGAGGAAATAAAATTCAGTAATCTACGTATATAAAAATATATGTAAGTATGTTTGTTTGTTTGTTTGTTATTTATACAAATCCATTTTTCGTCGGATTTTCATCAAACTTGGCGCAGTGGTTCCTTGGTGCACTAGAATTCACATAGGCGGAGTTTGAAATTAAAAAAAAACAAACCAAAAAGCTCAAAATTCAATTCTTTCGTCTCAAAATGGCCATTTTCTTTCAATTTTGCGTATATAGAGTAATTGAGATAAGCCTTTTAGCATACAACTTGATAAAATTTAACACATTTAAATAAGAGTATTTTCCAACAAAGATAACAATGATTTAACAATTTAAGGCTCATCTATTTTATTTTAGCATTCAAATAATTTTTAAAGCTATGTTGTATTAATAAGCACCCGGTCAACTCCGGGTAATAAGCTAGTCTATATATATATAAATGAATGGATGTTTGTACAGTGAACTCTTACTTATACGCCGGCCCCAGGGACCAACAGAAAAAGGGGTATAAGTGAGAGAGACGCATAAGTGAACAAGCCTATTTAAAAGTCTAAAATGCAACATAAGTTCTAATGAGAGCATGAATAAGAATGTTTCTATAGAAAGTTGTCATATTACTACGGTTTGGGCAACTACTGTGTAAAAGAGAACAAAAATCGTAGCATACCTAATCACAAACTGGTCCTTTTAAAACGATCCATAATAGTTAATTGTCCCTCTCCGAACTCTACCTCATGTGGAAAAAATGCTTTCCGTGAGCAATGAAAGCGAAGAATTAGGGAAGAAAGTAAAGAAACATGCTCATTTTTCAAGAAAATAAATTAAATGATTTAAACTTTTCGAAAAATTCGATGCATAAGTGAAATATTTACCTTTAGAGCAACGCATAAACGAATGAAATTATCATTATTTTACTATGGAATGTGCCGGGACCACTGAAAATCGTCGTATAAGTGAGAAAGGCGCATAAATGAGGCGGTGTATAAATGAGAGTTCACTGTATGTATGTTTGTTCCTTATTCAAATCCAGTTTCCGTCGGATTTTCATTAATCTTTGCACAGAGGTTTCTTGATGCACTAGAATTCACATAGGCGAAGGTTTTGAAATTAAAAAAAAGATCCAAAAAGCTTAAAACTCAATTTTTTTTGTCTCAAAATGGCCATTTTCTTTCAATTTTGAATAGATAGAGTATTAGAGATAAGCCTTTCAGCATACAAATTGATAAATTTAATTGTGAGTATTTTCCAACACAGATTATGATTAACAATGAATTACTAATTTAATGCTCACCTATTTAATTTTAGCATGAAATAAGTTAAAAGCAATTACTGCTGCAATTATCTGTATCCAACACTATTTGAACCACTATTAGGAACTAATGTGTTGTATTAACAAGTATCCGGGCAACGCAAGGTAATAAGTTAGTGTTCCATAAAATAGTGCACAACCAGTTGTCGTGCATCACTTGTCTCATTTAAGTCCCATATGCTCTGCCATTTGTGTGTTTCTTTGTTTAACTCGAGCTTGTGATGACTGTTTCATGTACCTAAAGCCCACTTGCCAAATCCAAACATTCATCAACTGAAAGTTTCGACTTCCTCACTGACACGTTTTACCAACATACTTTCATTGATTGCCATCACGTCATCCATTCATTTGCCTATTCCCAATTTTGTAAAACTGAAAATGGAGTTCGACAAAAAAAAGTGCGTCACGAAACTGTATCTTTGGACCACGGTTTATAGGTCATTAACGCGGGGAAGTCCTGGTCATAAAAGCACACGTGACTTGATTGAGCAATGGCCGGCAGATGTCGCTGAAGGCTTGGCTTCCATCTGGGAGCCATAAAAAGTTAAATTTACAGTTAATGTTTTTGATGAGAGTGCCGAACGAAAATTAGTTGGTGTCGCTCGCATAACACGTTGGGGAGTAAAGGCCATCTGCCGGAAAATTCTCGAGGAAAGAGGACAAATTTGCGAAGTTCGATTGTGCCTCACACTAAAATTGTACGTAAAAAAAAGTAATGACACGTTTCGTTAAGTGGATGTGCTTTACTTTCATTAATATCAGTCATTACTTTGCAATTATGATGACTTCATATAGTTAGACTTTATAATTTGAATTAGTTGGAAATTTTTAAATTAAATTATTTCATACTTTTAGTACGGTATTCCAAAATGTAATCTTAAAATTAGTTTCACGTTTTAATTGAATTTTTTTTTCACAGCTACTTGTAAGGTTTATTACGGCACCTTATGTGTGTGCTTCTATTTTTGAGATGAAAGAGTAAGAACAGTTTCAGTATAGAATGTTTTGTTTGCAACAAAAATATTTTAATATGTTCTCTGATCATTTACGAGTCACATAATATAATGAATTTACTCATGAACTGATGTAATAAATACACAGAAACAAGTTTTTGGCTACGTACAATGGCAATATTTATATTATTTCAGCACTTTTTTCTTTCTTTTTTTTGCACAGTATACGTTATCAAATCTGAGGCAAAATTCACCCAGTGTAATAATTGTGTTTGCAGTTACTTTTTCATCAACTTTAATTGATACATTGCTGCTTGACACTTTAAAAAGCTCATTTAATCCATTTACTTTCCATTTTTAACAGTGAGAAATGTACAAACTGGACGAAGTTTTGTTTTCATAATTTTGTTAAGTGTATTTTCATCATGTGCTTTCTTTCCGGGTAGAAACGGGATTTTATTATCGTTGTCGTTATAATGAGCTCTTAACTATTTTTTTTAAGGGAAGGGGAGCGTGATTTGCATTTCATTATCATTGTTAGTACGTATTTTAATCTGATTCAGCCTATGAAATCTTCACGAACCAAATCATATTGCGAAGAGATTTTCGGGGTTATTCGATCATCATCCAAAATTGAAAAGAAGACCAAGTAACTCAAATACTTCCGCTAAATTTGTAGTACCAAAATAGATCGCCTTATACTGCAAACATTAAAACGAACTCCAGGGACTTACCTACCTCAAGAAACGGCCTAATGATGAAGAAGAAACCATCCCGTATCTCCCAGAAACCGCAATTAAGAGCATCTTCCAAGCGTGGAGGATGTTATTGACATAATCCGGCGGACTCCGCTAAGCTTCTTAGATTCACCTGCATAAGAAGCTAAGACATAAAAAAATAGAAAGTGAAAGGTCCAAAAAACAATCTGCTTACTTGCTAATACCGTCTTAGATTTACCTGAAATTCCCCCGAAACAGAAGGCAGCGCTTCTGGGGTATAATAGACGGGGCAAATTGAGCATGGAATAGTTTTAAATGGATTTTCTAAAGAGGATGTGAGGAGGAGGGTGGACGTAATTTCCAGGATGGAATTTCTGGTACCAAGCGATATTTTCGGCGATAGCTTGTATTGGTATTGGGCAGGTTTTTGTTTGATATTTTTTCTGTATTTATGAAAAATAGAAATGAATTCCTGTGAGGTATTATTTATCTTATTTTATGAATTTGCTCAAGTTTGCAATGTTGGAATTATTTCCACTAATGTATTTTTCCGAGAATCTGATTTAGAATTTTTATGGATGGTTGGATAAGCAGATCATATTTGACTAAATGACAGATGCATTTTTGGGTAGCTTTAAGATTTAAAACAAGAGTATTAGCATAATGCATTTATTTCCATTAGGAATGAGCCGTTACAAAAATTTTTAGTTCTTATTTTGTGTATGTTTTGAAGCTGAATAAAGTGTACAGTTCTATTATGGCTTAACTCTCTAATCTGTAATGAATCAAGAAAGAGTTTTTACAAATGTCAGTAGTAATATTATCCATCATAAACATTTGTACGTAAACTTATAAACATGAACAGAAAAAAACTAAATTTTAACTTTTTAAAAGCATTTATGCTTTTTCAGATGCAAATATTTCGTCAAAGCAAGGTCGTAAATTAGAGCGAAATGCTTTGGGGGGTATCACCCTTTTATGCAAAAGATGTCATGGCTGATAAACTTTTGCTCGGTCCAAAAAGCTTACTTTAAACTACTTTATAACACTTTGAATTCAAAAAGTAGTTATTGGTTTTTCCAAACGAGAAGTTCAAACGAAATTACATGAAATTTAAGTGAATTTAACTATAATTGTTGAAATCAGATAGCAGTTTTCTAGACTTTCTTCGTTGGTTTCTCACGCCCCCCCCCCTCTCTTTTTTTCCAACTAGTACTACTATAGTCCCTCAGAAAAGCTCACCTTAATTAAAAACCACATTTTGTTACCCATTGGTTGGAAAATGTTTACACGAGAGCATTAAATAAGTCTAATGACTATATTTGAGTGGGGGGGGGGGGGGAACCGCGATGTAGTGAAGCCCCAAAAAACGGAACGCGGAGTAGTGAGGAACGATTGTATTATGAATATTTTATAGGTTTACTAGCTGATTACCCGGCGTTGCCAGGTTGCTTATTAATACCAACATAGCTCTAAAAAATTATCTGAATGAATTCTATCCACATGGGCATATAAAATTGTATCAATCTGTCTCTTGCATAATTCCTCTAAGAGGAGGACCAAAAAATGCTCACAAAAATCAGAATTAAATATCTGTTGGAACCTCAAATTTTTCTGCATCGTACAATATTTGTGCCAATGTTCCAAGTAATTAGAACATGGATTACAATTGTTTTTAACTTATTTCATGCTAAAATGAAATAGGTGAGCCTTAAATTGATAATTCGTTGTTAATCGTATAATCTTTGTTGAAAATACTCATATTTAAATGTGCTAAATTTCAATTTGTATGCTTTAAAAACTTATCTCTATTACTCTATATATTCAATATTTAAAGAAAATAGCCATGTTGAGACAAAAAAATTGAATTTTGAACTTTTTGGATTTTTAAAAATTTCCAAACCCCGCCTTTGTGAAGTCTAGTGCATCAAGGAACTTCTGAGCCAAGTTTGATGAAAATCCGACGAAAACTATGGATTTGTATAAGTCAAAAACGTACAAACAAACACACACACACACATATATATGTATATATATATATATATATATATATATATATATATATATATATATATATATAGGGTGTCCACTCCAATCGTGGACCAATAGCTAATTTCTAAACCGTTAGAGATAAGCATATAGTTTATTTAGGAAAAAATCTCCAAATTATGAAAGGAATTTTGGGTTTATTCAATGTTTTTCAAAAAATCAAATTTTGAAAGAGTTACGAAATTTAAATTTTTATACAGCCCCCCAGTCCTATGAATCATATTTAGAAAAACATTCTTGACACTGTAACGTTTAAAACTAAAAAAAAATCACTCTTCTACCACAAAAATTGACCGAGTTATGACGTTTTGAAAAATCAAGATTTTGCATTATTTCATGACGTCATCGAGAGATCGCTTAAGGGACCGTAAGCGAAATCCTTCAAAATCTTGATTTTTCAAAACGTCATAACTCGGTCAATTTTTGTGGTAGAAGAGTGATTTTTTTTTAGTTTTAAACGTTACAGTGTCAAGAATGTTTTACTAAATATGATTGTTAGGACTGGGGGCTGTATAAAAATTTAAATTTCGTAACTCTTTCAAGATTTGATTTTTTGAAAAACATTGAATAGACCCAAAATTCCTTTCATAATTTGGAGATTTTTTCCTAAATAAACTATATGCTTATCTCTAACGGTTTAGAAATTAGCTATTGGTCCACGATTGGAGTGGACACCCTGTATATATATATATATATATATATATATATATATATATATATATATATATATATATATATATATATATATATATATATATATATACTGTTAAAAATTCAGGAAGCTTTTATGGTAAATGTTACTGTAAAAGGTAGCATTTACCGTACAGAACTTTTTTACAGTTAATTGTACCGATAAAAAAATTGCGATTGCAGCGCCAATTGATCACCACGTGACACACTGTGATATGCAGATAGATGACACCCTATTCCCGCTCTCCTGATGTGTTTCATCTGGTACCGTGGATAGTGAAGCGGTGTGGAACAGTTGGGTCCCGGGTTCGATCCTTGTCGTTCGTATCTCGCGATTTTTAATTCTTGCTTTATCTTAATGTAAAAAAAAAATACGGTAAAAGTTACTGGCAGCATGGATGCCAGTAACTTTTACCGGAAAATTTCAGAAATTTTTTTAACAGTGTATATATATAGATATAGATTATCCCTTATTCAATTTATGTTAAAAATTGACACTGACTGTTTAACCCATTAGTTAATCTTTTTATTCGTAAGCATGCATTAATATTTCCTTTTCATAATCAACATCGTAAGTTTTAACTCAAGTTCATTTGAGCCTTGTCTGTGTGTCCTATCCCAGGGGTGCCCATCCCCCCCAAGCTCAATGGCGCAAATCCCCCCCCCCCCAAAATTTTTCACAACCCTTTGTGCTTTTTATTTTATTTTTTTTTACCTTTTTTATTATTATTTTTTGTTTTTTTAAAATATTATTTATTTGTTTTTTGAATATTATTTATTTATTTTTTTTAATATCACTTATTTATTTTTTAATGTTATTTATTTATTTATTAAAATTATAACTTTTTGTTTTATATATTATTACTTTTTTAAAAGCTCGAATTATGAGCAGAATAGAATCGCTTTTTTTCCCTTTTTTTTCCAGACATTCCAATCAGATACACACACACAACAAATGAATAAATAAATAAAAAATAACAATAAACAAATTAAAAAAATAATTTAAATTGAAAAAATAAATTAATGAATAATTTTTATTTGAAAAAAATCAGTAAGTAATTTAAATTAAAAAATAAATTGATAAATAATTTAAATAAGCAAATAAATTGGTTTTAAAAAATCCCCCCCAAAAATTTTGATGGCGCAACTTGCGCCATAATCCCCCCCCCCTGTGGGCACCCCTGTCCTATCCTATTAAATCCTTCATTTAGACCGTAAATAATCACAAGCGGCAGTGAATAGGATAATAGGGACAACAAGACATAAAACGTGCATTTTGCGTGCCTTAAACAAGAACAAATGTTAGAGATCCTACATTGTCGCCATATGTCTCTTGCCTTGGTCCAAAACAAAAGCCATTTTGCACAGATGTTAGGAGCTGGTATGCAGAGCTAATGACTCTTTCTGTGCAGCGAGCCCTTGTTACTTTGGAAGGTGACAAAGACGACCACTCTGCATATTATGAAAATTTTAGTGTTAGGAACACTTATAGTGTTTGCGTGATTTTATGGGGCATAGATGTTTATCGATTTCGTTTTTGATGCCTTGCGTCGTATAAACGTATGGATTTTCTTTCCCAAGAAATAATTCATTTGAATTCAGTATATTTTCCTCTTATTTAAAAAAAAACTTATTCATTCGGTCATCAAAATTGATTTTGGGATTGCTGTGATCTTACAACTTCATTTGCTTAGAATTCATTAGTGCGGGAACACAGGTATGTTAATATAGGTTTGCAGAGCAGCACGAATTTTTCCCATCGTCCCGGTATTCATGAAACTCGAAGTCCTACTTAGAGAAGGGACATAATTGTTCATATGAATTTCCATCTGCTGTGATAAGAAACCTGAAATTTCTCTTCGAGATTAAGAAGCAAGTCCTGAGTAGGGTTTACAGTAAATGTTATAATCAAGGATTCTGTGGGTTTGTCCTCTAAATTTCTTTGAGACTATGCCCCTTGTTGTCAGTCTCCTTGAATACATTTGAGCATACCGCTCTTACCGAGTGTCATACAGCACTCGAACTCGCAACGTAGCTTAGTGGTTTCAGTAAATAATTCAGCTTCTTTATAATTAGGGATATACCGATAAGCAAATTGGTACCGATTAATCGGTTCTTGATAATCGGCCGATTAATCGGCCGATGATATGTCTTGAATATTCTACGAAAATACAATGATCGTAGAATATTCAAGA
>JAXGGA010025027.1:0-11169 GCA_038373865.1 Uloborus plumipes | reverse complement strand
TATCATTTACGTAGAAACCTATTGAAATGATATTGAAACAGAAAAGCTTTAAAATTTAAACTAAGAATAATTAAAAGTTTAAACTTTGAGTATATACAGAAATATTTAATTCAATCTTTTAAGTTTCGTCTATTTTGATAAAAATACATAATTTAGAAAGAAATCACAATATGCTAGTGTTTCATTTCATATGTAGCGCTACTCCTGTACAAATAAAATAGAGGCTTTAAAAATGAATTTAAATGTATTTAACATGTTCTTAAAGAAATTATGCGAGAAACAACTTTGATTTATTGTTTTGAAGCTGCATTACATAAAAATAAGCGAACATGCAATGTAATTGTAATGCCGAATATTCGCAGGATATCCGGCCGGATATCCGGTATCCGGCGTGTGGTGAGCCACCGGATATCCGATATCCGGTATCCGACAAAATCACTATCCGGTCCATCCCTATTTAATAGTGTTACTGTCGTAATTGTTTAATTAATGATATATAATTTTAAGGAATAAATTATAATAACTTAAAATGTTTGCCTTTTGTTCTTTTTATATTCCCTCATCGTTCACAGCGCTCCATGCTTATTTCACGCATATACCACATTCTTACATACATACAATATACACATTCTACCATACATACATACATACTTACAATAAGTAAGCTATTTTTTGTCTACACTAGAAATTACTAGGAAATTATTTATATGGCAAAACAACGTTTGCCGGGTCAACTAGTAAGCATCAAAAGTTCATAAGTGAGAAAAATTTGATTCTCATATCGGATGCAAATATAATAATTTAGTAAAGTAAAAAAACAATTAGAATTTTCATCTTAATTTTTATTTGATGAATATTATTAATAATTATCCGTGTAATCATCGAAAATTCGAAAAAGAAAAAAAAATCTGGAGGTGGGAAGATAAAAGCATAACTTAAAAAATTTTATTTTCGGTATTTTCGAACATGAAAATACCAGAATCGATCATGGAAATACCGTAACACAATCACCCCTGGATAAGACTGCAGAAAATTTTATTATAATAGAAGTCCGAATTTTTTCCTATCAGAATATTTATATAAACAACCAAATGTACTTTAGATTCCCAAAAATATTAGGCTTCCAGTGTAATAAACTTTTCTGCAGTCTTAGCCTAATTATGCCAATTCTTCATAACTGTCAGTATTTCAAGCTTATTTTTTCATCCTGATTCGAAAGAACACCATCGAAAAAAAACCTCATTTCGATAGTAAAAAATCTGTTCTTTCAAATTGTGACAACGAAAAAATGATGAGAGGTGACAAACCTGAGATACAGTGAGTTGCAAACAGGCGATTTTTCAAAAGAAGCGTTTTTATCGACACTTAGGGTGCCGATATCTTTTACAAATACAATATTTAAGCTCTGCAGCTATAAAACATTAAAAACAAGTATTTGGACAGTAAAACTGCGAAGTATAAACCATTGAATTCGTTTGGTTAAAAATTTATGAGCCCAGCAAAAAGACTGCCCACCGCGTTTTTTCGTAAGTTAACATGCATGCTACACAAAATTTAATAAGCTCAATCTCATAAGAAAAACTGGAAAGTATTGACAACTAAAAGTACTTTTAACTCCAAAAGTATTAGGCACCCAGTGTGATAAAATTTTCTGCAGTCTTAGCCTAATTATACCAATTCTTCATAACAGACAGTATTTCAAGCTAATTTTTTCATCCTTACTCGAAAGAACACCATTGAAAAAGAAACTCATTTCGATAGGAAAAAATCTGTTCTTTCTAATGGTGCTAAGGAAAAAATGGTCGAAGGTGACAAACCTGAGATATAGTGAGTTGAAAACAGACGATTTTTAAAAAGAAGCGTTTTCATCAACATTTAGGGTGCCAATATCTTTTACAAATACAATATTTAAGCTCTGCAACTCTAAAACATTAAAAACAAGTATTTGGACAATAAAACTACGAAATATAAACCTTTGAAGTTTTTTGGTTAAAAATTTATGACAACCTGAAATCCAGGAAAAAAATTGCCCACCACATTTTTTTGCAAGTTTAGGCGCGTGCTACACAAAATCTAATAAGCGCAATCTCAAAAAATATACTGGAGAGTGTTCACAACCGAAAGTACTTTAAACTCCAAAAAAAATTAGGCTTCCACTGTGATAAAATTTTCTGCAACCTTGACCTAAACATTGCAACTCGTTTCACGAAGCTCATCCGCCATTTTGGACCACATTTTTTACGGGATCCTAGCTCCGCCAGATTTGGATCTTGGAAGCTAAAAATTTGCACAGGTTAGTTTCATAGTATGTCTACACCTCTGTAAAATTTAATCCAAATCGGAGATGGTCGGGTGGGGACCACTAGTCCATTTGACATGGAATGACTCAATATTGATGTTTTCAAAAAAATGCCATTGAGAAATAAATTAAGATAAAGCAAAAATTATTTTTTAAGTTTGTTCAAAAACATACTTAGCAGCTGTTAAAAACTCCAATGAAATGTAAAATCATATATTTTACAACAAAAGCCATTAAAAAAAAAAAAAAAAATCTTATTCATAGAGCCATTAGCCATAAGTATAGAGCCATATATGTAGATGATTTTATTGTGTATGTTAAATATTCTGAATAAAATAGAATATTCACTGATCTTTGACCAATTATCAAACAGTGCAGCCATGCAGTAGAAGTTACGTAAAGTATTTACCCTCAAATTATTGCTGGGTTAAATGGAAAATTACAGGAACCATAATTAATCTTCAATGCACTAATTTTTACTTCTTTTACGTAGTAAAGGAAGTATTATGATCACGAAAAAAATTTCACTCAAATTTCGGTCTAAATTTTGACTTTGCTCACCCCTGAATGAATGTCGCGTAGTTTTTTCGACCTGTCAGCACGTGCATATGTACCTAACAACATACAAATAGCCGAAAAATTAATTTCGACCACCCCCGAGTAAATTACGACGAGTTTTCTCGTGACGTCTGTATGTACGTATGTGCGGATGTATGTGCGGATGTGGCTCGCATAACTCAAAATCTATATGCCGTACAAACTTCTAGCTTGGTATGTAGGCTCTGAGGGGGGTCTAGTTGTGCACCTCCCCTTGTGATTGCATTCGAATGTTCTCAAAGGGGTCTCCTACCCCTTTTTTGGGGTAAATCAATGTTAATTTCAATACAGACTCAAGTGATATGAATTGGCACCACCACTTGGCGACATGTCGCCAAGCTTTTGGTCGCCAAGTGTTTGACGCCAACTTGGCGACATATCGCCAAGTTGGCGGCAAATTTGGCGGAAAAATTATTTTTTGAATTTGGGTTCAACTTGGCGCTATTGGCGATATTTTGCGAAAAATTCACTAAATGATATTAAAATCAGCAATATTTAGAAAAATAACCATTGTAAAACATTTTTTGCATTGTTTCGTGGTAGATTAGGGGAGTAACTATTTGAATTGTTACCTTGCTCACTCCAAGCACTTTTTTTAACACTTAAGGCAACTACTAAGAAATTTACACGTAAAAGGAAGTAGTGTGGGATCCATACCAGATTTTTAATTTCACTGCCCCATTTGAAATTTTCTTCAAGTGTGCTATTTATAGCTTTCTTCCCTGCAAGTAATATTAGACTTCTTTGCAAGTAATATTAGGCTTATGTAATGGGATTAGTTTCTTTTGTGATTTGGTCTGAATAAGCAGCTGGTCCCAGAAGCCGGTGGTCCAATTAAGCGGATTCTATTTTAGTTTCTTTTATGATTTGGTCTGAATAAGCAACTGGTCTGATACACCAGTTGCCCAATTAAGCGAATTCTATTGTAGTCTTTGTTTTCTATGATTGTTGACTTTAAAGCAGAATATTTTGTGGCGATTTGCAACATAAAAATCATTTGAACAAAATTGTTCTGCAAGTTCTACAAGCATTATACTGTACACGCAGAAATATGACCTTTTTCAAAAACCTTGATCCCAAAATCAAAAGTTTCATATACATGAGTATGAAAGGAATATTTTCTTTATCTGTTCAGTGCTCTGTCATACTGCAAAACACAGCATGAAATTAAAATTGAGGCAAACATTTTTGGTAAAATATACAAAGCCCTGTACAATGTATCTGTTCTTGGTTCTTTAAAGTGTTCCTCTGTTCAAGGCTGAGACTCACACTTTTTTGATGCTACCAAATAATTGTGAAGGAATTTCTTTTGTAAAATAACATTCTCAGGTGTCAATGCAGAATAATATTATACATATAATGAAGTAATAAAGTTAAAATCACTATTTCTGGACTTAAAGGTTGTGTTTCAGAGGTACAGATTTAACAGTTGATAACTCAACTGAATTGGATAACCTTTTAACACTGGAATAGACAAGATAAATTTTTGAAAAAGAACTTATTGAAAATTGGTAAATTTATTTCATTTCACTTAGACAATACATCACTTTGAAGAACTGCAATACAAATATTTTAAAATTGAGCTATAACATTTTCAGTGCTGTAAAATATTGCAAAAAAATTACCTGCTGATCAGAGTTAGGAAAAAGGCAACAAGACATGTAACTAGTATGAGTACCAACAGCTTTTTTCTTGGTAGATACATCGTCTTCAAAACTAAGAGGATAAACAGTGATTTTGTTGTCCAAACCTCTGTAAAAGATATTACGTTTAGATTAAATAGAAGTAAAAAGTGCAATTACAATTCTTTTGAGTAACTTATTCATTCTTCTGTTAAAATCCACTTATACACTTGTGTATTTATAAGTTGACCCATTTAGTACAAAAATTGAGGATAAGAGTAGGGGGATCAACTTATAAACGAGAAAAAATTTCCAGAACTTTTCCAAGAACATTTCTAGGTGGAAAAAAAACCATTGAAAATGCGAGTATTTTCCAGATTTTAGTCCAACACTTTGAAACAAAGACTAAAATTGTAAATAATCATACATTCTACTATGGCTGCGTTCAGAGTATTCGCCCGAGCTGCCCGGGCGTTTCAGCCGTGACGTCATAAATAACTTCCCGGGCCGAGCCCAAGCAATTGTGCTCTGGACATCACTTGTGCCAATCGGGAAGAAACAACATGGCGGACACAACAGCAGAGAGTAACGCGCCGGTCAATGCAGGAACAATCCTGCATTTGCTCCTATATTTTGGCACAAAATGATACCATTCTTAACTTTGGCGACAATTATTGTTCCTCTACCGTCATGGTTGAGCGTGGGATCGAAATGACTTATCGAATTTAATGAGAAATATGTTATTTTAAGTGAAGGAATTTACGATGAAATAGGCCTAACAGTAAGTAAAGAATTTCATCGATCTCGCTTATCTGACAGGATTGTTCCTGCAATGACCGATTCTCAAGGAAATATATCCTTTTAGATTCATCACAGCAAATAGCGTGCGTATTTTTGACATTGTGTGTGTATTTTCAAGATTTTGTTTTAGTCACTCTTCGTAAATCCTAGCAGACGAAAGAGCAATAAATTTCAGCCAATGAGCATCATCCTTTGCTAAACGCCCAAACACGTGACCTATCTGCCCAGCTAAATTTCCTGCGCTGCTTGTGCTTAAACCCGAGAAGCTCGGGCGTCTACTCTGGACAGCATTTGGGACGTTCAGGCTTTCCAAATGGCGGCTCTTTACGCTTTGGGAAGAACCCGAGCTTCCCGGGAAGCTTGGGCAAGCACTCTGAACGCGCCCTATGATTTCAAAATTCACATGTGGTCTGACTAAAATAAAGACTAAATAATTACAGTAAAACAATAACATGAAAATTGCTGGAAATGCCAGATTTTTGAGAGAAAAAATATGCAATTTTTTTCAAATGGAAACATATACTCATTAAAAAATTATATAACACAACATGACAACAATTCATTTTTTGATTGACATTAATTTATAACTAAAAACAACAGTTAACGAAAACCATAATTCTGAAAAGGACTTTACAATCATCATTAATTTGCAAAAAGGAAATATTCTTGTGCAAAAGTATAAAAATCGAACATTTTCGATTGAAAGAATGTTTATTACAGTTCGGTCGTTGGAGTGCCCCTTTCAAAAGAAAAAAAAACAAAAAGTCGAGATTGGGAATATTTTGGGTTACAGGCAAATGAAGAAGGGAAAAGATTGCAATTCGTAAATTATGCAAGTCGAGTATTTTAGATAAAGGTGGAAGTTCATTGAATCTTTTTTAATTTCACTTTTGAGTTCATGACTTCAATAAAAAAACTTTTTTATATTTTTTACATCGTGATGCATCACAACATCGCGATGTAAGGTTGGGAGGGCCTTTCAAAACCCCTCCTCTACACCTCTCTGTTGTAGTTACATTGATGACCTTTTATACATTAATTTTTCAAATTTTTCTGAGCTCAGCAAAACTCTATATCATAATTCCTTAATGCGAAAAAAAGTAGTCACAATCAAAAGATTTTTAATTTCTTGGACACTAACATAGAAATTGGCTCCCTCTGTTACACTACAATTTATGATAAAAGACGTGAATTCCAATTCAAAGTCAATAGCCTACAAGATTATAATTCCTGTCTTAGCAAAGAAGTTTTTATTGGCATCATCGTTTCACAAGCTTTGAGAATCAAAAGAAAAAATAAACTGTTTGATAACAATTTTCCAAAAAATCTTATTTAAAATGTTTGCTCAAGTATAACCTTTAATAACGACTTTGCCTCACTGTAACTGTTTAACTGTTCAAACGCATGATACTGCTGGAAGAAACCAGTTCAGGATTGCAGTGGTGGACATTTCTTGAGCATGTAGGAACAGAATGGAACGAATTAGGATTTGCTTTTTTGGACACGGATTTACACTTTTTGATTTTTATTTTGTTTTACATTGACAACTGGACTGCCTCTGAATTTTCTGGATATTTTTGTTGGTTTTGTCACGCGGAATTTCAGGTGAGATGATTTTATTTTCATAGCAGGCCAGTCCTGTGGGTGGCTGATTTTTGGGAATTTTATTCCTAATCAATCGAGGCGAAACCCCTGCTTTTAGTTTTAGGTTTTTGTTCTTATATACAGTTTGCAGACTCGCATTGGTGCTGTTTTGCCCAATGAAGATCTGTAGACTGCATATTTTGAATTTCAACATCCTCTTTATAGTTTATATTTAAATTTTTTGGTCTTTCGACCACTCTTGAATCCCCCACGGCTGATGAGCTCTGGATTCAACCTTTCTCCCTTCATTTCTCTTAATATGCCATTTTCTATTTCATTTTTACTATTTGTTTGTATCAGAGGTCGAAATTAGTATTAGCCAGTTAGGTACCAATGGCACCTGATATTTTAATCTTAGTTGCCAAAATAATTCCCTTGGTTGCAATTCCCAAATTACGTCAATTAGGTACATAAATCTTGTTAAGATTTAGACAAATTATATAATAGGCATGAAAATTTGAATTAGCTTTTTAAAGATCTCAAATGCAAATGTTATGTGACTATCACTATAATGAAATTAAATAAAAAGAATATCCCTTTACTCTCTCTCAAAAAAAGATAATAGTTATATTTTTTTGCTAATAAACTTGGTTGTATTTTGCCTTTTATCAGCAGTGTTCTCTTTCAATAATTTTCTACACTGGGTTAGAGCTTTATATGACTATGTTTAATTTTTCTTTGCTGTTTCTTTGATGATAATTATTTTTTGAGGATCAATTGTTATTTTTTTTTACAAATATAATAACATGTTAAAATATTTTTTCACATGAAGCACTCAAAATGTCAAACAGAGATTCAAAGGTAAAGGGAGGGGGTAAAAACAGATTTTTGATAAAATGATTTTTCTTTTTCATATTCTGATACAAATTTTCAAGTACTATTGAACTAAAAATATGGAAATGTTAAATAAATGCTCAACATAAAAAAAGATTAAAGAATATTATATATGACAGCAGAAGTTTTGGACTACAAGAACCAAATTTGATTCCAACTTTTTTACAGAGCGGGGGGGGGGGGGGGAGTTTTAAAAGACAAGGGGTGCAAAAAATATCTTTCTATTTTAGTTGAATAGGCTTTGCATGATACGAAATTCAAGAAATTATAAGAAGAGGTACAAATGAGAAACAGATAAAAGATTGCTGCACAACTGCAATGCGCTAAGCTTTTTTTCCACCTGCATAGGAAATCGCACAAACACGAATTAATCTACAGCATTTTTCATAGAATTCTTGTTAATTGTTGCACTCAAACAGTAAAAAAAATAATAAAAAAGAAAAAAAAATGCTCAAAAACATCGATTACCGCAATTCAATTAAAAATTGCGTAAGAAAGTCGGCTTGAGCATTAAAAAAAAGTCAAACTGCAAAATTTCAGTGCAAAACACGTCAAAGTCAATAAAGTATATCAATGTGTGAGAGATAAGACTTTTATTAAGCAGTTTAAACTTCCAAAAAAGCTTAACCAGTTGGAGATTTTGTTTTGTATGTGTTTGCCAAACTTTTATCTCTCACCTGCTGCTCTATGTTGCCATGAAGTGATGAGTCAATCTCTATCAAGCAGTGTAGATCAGCAATTTCCAGGAGAGGGAGGGGAAGAAAGGATTAAGGGGAAACAGGTGCAATGGAACAAAAGGCACAACATGTGCTGGTGATGTCTTTGGGGGGAGGAAAGGGGAGATACTCCTCATCCTGCCATAATAGCAGGAAGATTCTGCCATAATAGCAGGAAGCTTTTTTGCTATTGTCAGGTTGATATTCTGAAAACTAACCTTCAGCTACTGGAAAAGGACAGGGAAGCAAAAGTTAGGCGTCAAAGTGAGGACTAGTTTCAAAACCACCGTCGTCAAAACAAAATTTAAAGGTACAAAATACGACTAACGACCCCTAATTTCGAGCACTGGTTTGTATTATTATATACTTGGCCTTTTAGTTTAGCTGCTTTGCGCATCTATGGGCTTTTGGTGTTGTCTCTTCG
This sequence comes from Uloborus plumipes, assembly GCA_038373865.1. NCBI lineage: Eukaryota > Metazoa > Arthropoda > Arachnida > Araneae > Uloboridae > Uloborus > Uloborus plumipes. Next base: position 2,232 of record JAXGGA010025027.1, on the reverse strand, counting down.
TCTTTCTTCTTACAATTCTGATATTTTACATATATATATATATTAAAAGAATTACTCGTTTAAAGATATAAGATTTAAAAGGTTGTAGAGCACATTTGAATCAAAGAATATAATAATTTAACTTCAGAGGGTTGGAGTGAATTTTAATTTATTCTGTTGGTTTCCTTTAAATTTATTGCACGGGCTTCGCCTTGCGAGTACTGATAGTTGTGTGATAAACACGACTGAAATGACTTGAAAATGTATCTAATAAGTATAAAACATGCAATCAATAAGGAAAGAGAGAAAAATCTGTGTTTGCTTCTTTTCCCTTTCTTTTTAGAGCAATCAAGATCTCTTATTGATCTCACTTTCATAGCTTGATGTTTCCCAATCTATTGTGTATCTGATTGGGTAGCACCTGATGTGATTTTTTACTTGATCCAGCAAATGGACCTTAAGTACCACAATGGAGTTAACCCAGTATTTTATTTTTAGGCCCACATTTTGTGAAAAATAAGAAAAAAGTAGCAAACTTTGTTTTCGTGAAAATGAATTATTTAATTATTTTCCCCTTTTATTTCTATGGGTTTTTTTTGAGAAAAATGTTACTTTTTTTATTATCAACTTTTTTTCCTCTCGGAGAGGAAAAAAAAATTATATCTGATGTAAACATAAGACAACATTATTTGAAAACAAGTTAAACATACAATCAATCTTTATAATTATGTTATTAAAGTTAATTGAAATGAATCTCATTAAATATGCATTTCATTGAAATCTTTCAACGTACATTATTTGCTTCTAGATAATGCAGCAAATTAAATAATTAACCAAATAAAACTTCAAAAAGTTTGCTTGTTGTTTTACACAATGAAATTTTTTAAATAAGGGCATACATAAGGTGGTACATTATTTGCAAATTGCCGGGGGGGGGGGGTAGAATAAGCGTAAAAAATTAAAAATACAAATGTGACGACCAGCAACAGGCCCTTTGTTCAACCGGGCAGGTCCTAGTGCACCCCGCTGGTCCTAGTAGTTACAATACATTATTTACTGCATTACATTCATGATTCAAATTTATAAGCAACAAATAATGCTTTATAATCTTTAAAGAACACACGTACCCACATGCTACCATATTTCCTGACGGTGCATAAGCGCAAGCCATAACCCAGGTAGTAGGCATAGTAATTGCATGCTCCTGCAATCAGAAATTTTATTTTACAGCAAGAAAATTCCTTAATTTCAATATTTATTATCACTTTTTTTTTTTAAACCATGTATCATGAATAAATTTAAACATATATAGATCAACATACTTTGTTGGTTGTGAATGCATCCCAAATAATCATTTTTCCATCCTGTAAAAAAAATTTTAAATGCTTATCATTCATTTGCACTGAAGTAAAAAACATAAATTGATCAAAATGAATTTCAGGGATATTTGATTTTTTTTTTTTTTTTTTGCTTAAAACTTTATGAAAAGCTAAATTTTAAACAGACTTAGATTCCTTAATTATTAGTCTTACTTGATTTAAACCTTGCTTTGCAGGGGTCTGTCCAGGATTTTTCACAGAGTCCAATTTTTGTGAAAAATCAAATAATTTTGTGAAAAATCAAATAATTTTGTGAAAATCAAACAATTGAAAAAAAAAAAAAAAATCCGAATTTAATCAAAAATAAAACTAAATTTAATTTATTTTCCTCTTTAAAAAGGGCATTAAACATCAAAAATGCGAAAAATCTGATTCCTGTAGTGGATGCAGAGATATTACAGTTTTCAAAGTGATGGCATCAAAAGCATAAAAATGGAATATAAACGAATTTATTTTGGTAAATGTTTTTAACAATTGCATTTTAAAGGTCTATGGCAAACACATTATTAATGTCTGTTAACACATTTAATGCAAAAATAAAATGAAACGATCCATTCAGCGTTTAATATTTAGACTCATAAAAGAACAGTTAATTTTGCTTTTAAAAAGTTAAAATAATGATCTGAACAAAAAATAAAGCGAATTTTCATTTATTTGCCTCCTAATAAAGAGTAATTAGCTTGAAAAATAAGTAAAATTCGATTTTCCTGTCGGATGCAGAGATTGCATTTTTCAAAATGAAAGCATCAGAAGTACAAAAAGGGTAAATAAATAATTTATCAAAGTCAAATAATTTTAGAATTACATTTCATCAGGTTTATATGATGTATGTGGGTGATTCTCAAAAGGTGTGAACAAAAAAGTTAATTTTAAG
>JAXGGA010025026.1:0-11170 GCA_038373865.1 Uloborus plumipes | reverse complement strand
AAAGGCAGAGGATATTACAAATCCTATTGGTATTTGTACTACATTTTTTTGCAATTTGTTATTTGTGAGTGTAAATTTACCATTTTTTTAAAAATAAATAATACTTGTAACCAGGGCTGCGGAGTCGGAGGAAAAATGGTCGACTCCGACTCCGGGATTTTGAAACTTTCGACTCCGACTCCGACTCCCGACTCCTGCTTTTTTTTTGAGAATTTTTTTACCCAAATATGAAGAGGGAAAAACCCTAAACAAAGGTTGAAATAATAAGTCCATTTCAAAAAGTTTCATTTTTATTCATGGTCGTAGCCAGGACTCACTTTAGGGGGGGTAGCAAGCTGGGGTATCCCAGTCGGAGGTCATGAGAGGTCATTGTGACCTCTCAAAAAGTTCAATTTTCTCAAGAATTCTCGCAGGTAATTTCACCACATTTGTCTCAATTCTCGGAGGTCACTGTGACCTCCCAAAAAGTTCATTTTCTCCAGAGCAATAGACAAGTGCCGCTCTTGTCATTTGACTCCGTACAAAACTAATCCTTTTCTTGTTAAATGGCCAGACTTTATTTTAACACATTGCATTTTTGCTGCAAAGACCCGTCATTTGAAGCCCTTTTTAATGATCCTAGATGCTTAGGATTTGGATATTGGACGCTGAAAATTTGTATCTGTTAGTTTCAAAGATGTGTTTTCACCTCCATAAAATTTCATCCAAATCGGAGGTGGTCGGAGTCGGAGTCGGAGTCGACATGTTTTTCAGCGACTCCGACTCCTTTGGTCCAAAATCAGTCCGACTCCGACTCTTCGACTCCGACTCTGACTCCGACTCCGCAGCCCTGCTAGTAACTATTAATTATGTGCATTGAAAGATATATCTTCCTTATTTACATATTTGATTCTTCAAAGTGTTGACGCATGTTTTTTTGACGTTTAAGGATAATTTAATTTAAGTCGGATATTAATTTTGAACAGCTTTTTGCACACAGCATGTCTCATTTGCAACGCAAACATGAATACAGAAAACAAACACAGGTTGCAATTCCTTTATTAACAATTTCAACAACAATGAATTTTTTTTAATGCTTTAAACTATGGATGCACAGAAAATTTTGTTTTGTATTTGGTATACTGCCTATTCAGCAGACAAATTGAACATTCGGGTCAGCCAAATATCTTGATAATCGGCAACCAATACAATCGGTGAAAGTTATAGTATAGTACACACAACTAATATTAACACATTCAAATCAATTTTAATGCAAAAGAAAACGCTCAGATGCCACACAATCAATTCTCTTTAATTCTTAATGACATAATATTACCCTTATTATAACAAACTCATTTTAAATGTGAAGCAGTAACCAGAAAAAAAAGAGCTAATTTCCAATAAACATAAACCAAATAAGTTATTTACTACCCTAACTTGCTTTTGTAGCCATTGATTTTACTCTACATTTATTTTAAATTAATAAATATTCTTTTAATGTTGAGAAATTCAGAACACAAATGAAAATGCATTTATACTTTATAAAAACATCAATAACCATCCCTTTAAATTGGCAAAAAAAAAAAAACATCTTACAGAAAAACAGATCAGATATTTGGATTTCTGCGCATCTCTTTTTAATGAATCAACAATGAAGTCACAAGTCTTATTCCAACAATGTTGTTGCCACATGAAATTATAACTTTGATATCTCGAATCTCTCGGGATACCAAAAATAGAAATAAATGCTTTGAAAAAAATGCACATAAACTTTCAATTATACACACATACAATGTGTGAATCTATATTTATTCTATACGACCTTTTTTACGAAATAATTAACTAGTTGTTTTAAAACAAACAGCAATTGCGACTTCCTTTTCTAATCTACAAATTTCAAATTTCTAATTTTGTCTTGAAGCATTTCCAATTTAAGATTCTCACTGGCCATTTTGTGAGTGAAAATGCAAAATGGATAGGAACACGTTTTCAGGGCTCGCAGTATACTTTTTCAAAATTTGAGGAGAATTTTAGGAACATTTTGACAAAATTTTAGGAAAATTTTAGGGGTAATTTAAGATTTTATTTAACTATAAATAAGTCCCTAACAGTAATACCCGACAAACCAAACTGAAAATTCCTTTTAATTTATTACAGCATAAATTACAACCTTCAAATACCTCCGATACAAAAAAAAAAAGAGTCAAAATAAAAAAGAAATAATGCTTCAATGCTATATAACATGTTCATAATTTTCACTTTCAAAGATAGACATATCTGAATTTTTCCAGTTGATCAGCTTCTACAGATATTAATTCTGTTCAACAATTACTTGCATAAGCTTACTACAGCTGTTTTTAAACGCTATTTCACTAGACCCAGAGATAATATTCGTTCTTTAAACTCATTAATATTTTTGCTATTTCAACAAATCTGCAAATTTACATTTTTTTCCCGCTTTTTCCAATAAATTTGTTTTTAAGCTTTTTCTTTATCATTTTTTTAATCTAGTAAAACAGCAGCACCCAGAAAACAGTTTGTGAAGTTAACCCGTTTGGCCTGTTATATTCAATGTTGCGAATCGAAAGCCATCTCACATCACAAAACAATTTTTAGGTAGTAATTTTCTCCACCTCCCCCTATGTTTTTTAATGTAATGTAAGAAACCAAAAACAATTGATTTTCCATTGCCGGACAACTTTGAAAAATATTAATTGGTAAAATTTTCTGCATATATCATTAAGTAATGCCACAGCTTTATAAATTCTATTAGCTGCGCTTAATGCACTTCGATTTCAAAGTTTAAAGATTATCTAAAAACTAGCTGTCGTGGCCGTCACGAAACTTTCTTCTATATCTATCTTATGAATTCCGGTTACAAAATAAAATACGTACTCGCCCGAGTAATTGGAGACAGCTCCAATTTCCCAATTATCGTAATAACCCTGCAAATGCAGAATCAATGAGCGAAATTGGAAATCATTGCAAAAGCCTTGTTTAGATAAATTGCAAACATTTTATTTGTTAGTAAAAAGAAATTGGCAACAGTTAAAAATTTCAAATCATTGAAAGTTTTCAGCTGTTTTGATAATTAAATAGCGTGAAAGCGATTTTTTAATGAATTAATTTTTCGCATTGTTGACTAAGCGCAAAAATCACCCCACCCTCCCCCTGGGCGATTGGCGCCAAAATTTAATCGATGCTTGCTTCCATATTGGGTTAGTGTTATTCCAAATTTCATTCAAATCGCAGCAATACTTCCCGAGATACAGTAGGTGCAATGACAAAATAAGCACTTTTGATTGCTCCACCCCACTTTGAGATATTGACACACAAATTGAATCAGCACCTGTACTCAATAGGGTCTACCTATGGACCAATTTTCGTTTGATTCCGCCGGTTACTTCCTGAGATATAGCAATCACCCCCGCGCAGAACACGTGCGATTGCTCCACCCCCCCTTGGAGGAATTCGCTAAACAAAGTCAGGTGCACCAGTTCACATGGTGGTACATATGTGCAAAAATTTTTGTTCGATTTCATGCAGTAGTTTTTGCTCTAGCGCGGCCACAAAAACTGGTCACACACATACAGACTCACACACAGACAGACAGACATTTTCAAACAATGAGCGAAATTGGAAATCATTGCAAAAGCCTTGTTTAGATAAATTGCAAACATTTTATTTGTTAGTAAAAAGAAATTGGCAACAGTTAAAAATTTCAAATCATTGAAAGTTTTCAGCTGTCTTGATAATTAAATAGCGTAAAAGCGATTTTTTAATGAATTAATTTTTCGCATTGTTGACTAAGCGCAAAAATCACCCCACCCTCCTTTGGGGTGATTGGCGCCAAAATTTAATCGATGCTTGCTTCCATATTGGGTTAGTGTTATTCCAAATTTCATTCAAAACGCAGCAATATTTCCCGAGATACAGTAGGTGCAATGACAAAATAAGCACTTTTGATTGCTCCACCCCCCTTTGAGATATTGACACACAAATTAAATCAGCACCTGTACTCAATAGGGTCTACCTATGGACCAATTTTCGTTTGATTCCGCCGGTTACTTCCTGAGATATAGCAGTCACCCCCGCGCAGAACTCGTGCGATTGCTCCACCCCCCTTGGAGATATTGACAAACAAATTGAATCAGCACCTGTACTCAGTAGGGTCTACCTATGGACCAATTTTCGTTTGATTCCGCCGGTTACTTTCTGAGATATAGCAATCACACCCGCGCAGAACACGTGCGATTGCTCCACCCCCCTTGGAGATATTGACAAACAAATTGAATCAGCACCTGTACTCAGTAGGGTCTACCTATGGACCAATTTTCGTTTGATTCCGCCGGTTACTTCCTGAGATATAGCACTCACTCCCGCTCAGAACACGTGCGATTGCTCCACCCCCCTTGGAGGAATTCGCTAAACAAAGTCAGGTGCACCAGTTCACATGGTGGTACATATGTGCAAAAATTTTTGTTCGATTTCATGCAGTAGTTTTTGCTCTAGCGCGGCCACAAAAACTGGTCACACACATACAGACTCACACACAGACAGACACACACACACACACACACACACACACACACACAGACAGACATTTTCCAAAAATGGTCGAAATGGACTCAGCGCACCTCAAAACGTGCAAATCCGTCAAAATTCGACATTCGAAAATTTTCACGAAACCAATACTTTCTTCTATATATTAGATATAGAAGAAAGTAAAAATGGTCGAAATGGACTCAGCGCACCTCAAAACGTGCAAATCCGTCAAAATTCGACATTCGAAAATTTTCACGAAACCAATACTTTCTTCTATATATTAGATATAGAAGAAAGTAACAAACCTGCTTGTTAATATTTTTCTTCAGTTTTTTAATTACCAGAAAAGTTTACTTTGGATAAAGTTCTTTAGATCCACAACAATCCTTTGTTTTGAAACCAATAGCGTAGCGTAATATCTAAGTATTGTCAAAAGCCCATATGTTTGCTTTTCAACTCTGCCCCCTTTCCCCCTAAGAGTTCTGATATTTGAAGTAACATAAACATTTCTGAATATCAAAAAGCCGAGGCTACAATTTTATACATGCTACCTAACAATCCTAATAACTAAGACTTGATAAGTGAATGCATTTTTAAAAGCAGAAAAAGTATGCAAATAGTGAAGAAAAAACTGTTAAGCAAAAATTTTAAAGAACTGTAGGAATAATAAATAATTACAATTAAGATAATAACCCTAGTTTTGAATAGAAAATGAAAGTAAGGAAAAGGAATCACTGACATCTACAACTCACATACTTTTATAACAGTTGCCTAAGTTTACTAGATCTGTTGGATTCTCTGATTCCTGAATTCTAATGCTATCTAAACATCCTTATCAACATTTTAAATCGATTTAATTTTTCAAAATATTTTTTGAACCAAAAACAAAGTTTGATAAAAACTGATGCTACTATTTAAGAATGTTCATGGTTTGAACTGATTCAGATGCAACAGGATTGACATTTTTGAATGAGTTGACATTAAATGACAAGCCTACATCTAATAGCCTAATCTAAAAACAAAAGAAAATTAAACAAAGTTCAGATTAATGGTAAGAATAAAATTAACGATATCCAAGCGGTGAATTTACACAGTAAACTAAAATGAACAAGTTTTATAGAAGCGGATGCAAACAGATTGCAAAATTCGCAATTAATCGAGCTTAGGCGAACAAAAACAGTAGAAAAATTTCACAGCAGGTTATGCTTCATTTAGGTAGAGTTTTGAAACAGCTGTTTTAACAATTAAATAGTTCATTTTTAAGTGGAAGAATTTTAAGTTTGACCCGAGATGAAAAATAGTGTGAAGAATGCATTTTTAGCCAAATATTTTGTAAAATGTCTATTTATCAAATTAAATATCTAGGAAAAAGTTCACTTTTGACTATTAAATACTTTCAGAAAGGTATTTTAAGTTCGCCTAAAGAGCTCCTGTAAATTTTCTATTTTTTTTTAGGAATGCCACGAAATTTTAGTACAGATTTAGGAATTTTAGGAGGTCTGAAATATTTTAGGAAATTTAGGAATTTTAGGGGGAATGCGAGCCCTGATAATTATAAACATAACTACAAACAAGCACGCTCACAGCGCGAAACGTGAAACGTCTGACATGGAGTCCAATCGTAACCTACGTGGATGGGCGCTCAATCTTCGTAGGCTACGGTCCAATGGTCGAATCTCGCCTCGCCGCCGCCGTGAATCGTTTACGCGATGTAAAAGCTGGGTGAAATTTTAAAAATTTGAATTTTTTTATATAAACAAGATTATTTTGAATATTTATTGAATCTTATTCATAACATAACGGTACAGCAATTAAATATTACTACAGCAATTAAATATTACTATATTTAGGCAATAACGTAAAATGTCGTTTCTGCTGTATCGCGGCGATGACGCGTTACGCAGTAGAAGCGATATACGATATCCGGAAGAATTAGCGATATAGGACTATGACGCATGGATGACGCTATGATATAGTGTGCTACTAGGGAATACATTATTTATCAAAACCATTTTCTTACAAAGTTAGTTTGAAGGAAATCCGCCTTGAAGTTCAGAATCAACATTCAATTTAAATTTCTCCGTAGGCGCTCATGTTAAAATGTTTTCTGAACGGTTCATCATTGAACGAAAAATGGTTCAAATTGAAAAGTGAAATATAGGAATGAGCCTCTCCGAGATCTTTCGAACAAAAAAAAGTTTATTCAATTCGGACGGTTCACTTAAAAGTTATTAGGTGGGGAAAGGTTGTTTGAACAGTTCAATGTTGAACAAAAAAAATGTTCAAACTGAAAATTTAAATACGGTAATGAAGCATCCTTGCTGAGATCTTTTGAACAAAAAAAAGTTTGTTTAAATCGGACTGTTCATTCAAAAGTTATTAGGTGTGAGAGCTTGTTTGAACGGTTCAATGTTGAACGAAAAATTGTTCAAATCGGAAATTTAAAAACGGGGATGAAGTATCCTTGCCGAGATCTTTCGAACAAAAAAAAGTTTGTTTAAATCGGACGGTTCACTCAAAAGTTATTAGGGGTGAGAGCTTGTTTGAACGGTTCAATGTTGAACGAAAAATTGTTCAAATCGGAAATTTAAAAACGGGAATAAAGTATTCTTGATAAGATCTTTCGAACAAAAAAAACTTTATTCAATTCGGACGGTTCACTTAAAAGTTATTAGGTGGGGAAAGGTTGCTTGAACGGTTCAATGTTGAACGAAAAATTGTTCAAATCGAAAATGTAGATACGGGAATGAAGTATCCTTGAAAAGACCTTTCGAACAAAAAAAAGTTTGTTCAAATCGGACTGTTCATTCAAAAGTTAGTATCGCGGGACCGGTTGTTTGAACGGCTCAAAGTTGAACCAAAAATTGTTCAAATCGAAAAATCAAATATGGGAATGAGCTGTACTCGCCGAGATCTTTCCAACAAAAAAAAGTTTGTCCAAATCGGAATGTTCATTCAAAAGTTATTAGGGGGGGGGGGACAGACAGACCGACAGACCGACCGACCGACAGACCGACCGACAGACCGACCGACGCACAAATTCCCCATCTCAATACCCTACTTTCAAATTTTTAATTTTTCGATATTTATTTCATTTTTTTGTTTCTTTTTGACTTTTTTTTACTTGGCGATATTTTTTGAACTTGGCGATATTTTTTGGACTTGGCGACATTTTTTAGATGCATTAAGCCAATTTTAATGCTTTTTTCGTCTCTTTTATTTTTAACGGGAAAGTAGGCTAACAAGACGTTTGATATCTTAGCTATACCTGTTTATTTAGTTCTACGACTTGAACCCTCTGCAAGTTCCACATTAACAACATAATTCAATTAAAATGCTGCAGTCGTGCGTTATCAACTACAGAAAGCAAGCATTTAAACTTGATACACAAGCAAACATATTAAATTGATATATATATATACAAGAATGGTAAATTAGGTTATAATGTTACTAGCCGGGTACCCGGCCCTGCCCGGGTTTCGGCAGGATATGGTGTTTTAGTGACACTCGTTCATGAATTTTTCAACATTAATGTGCATATCTAGACACACAATGGCTACTTCTGTAAACAATGGCAATTTTTTCTGACTGGACAAACTAAGAAACTGTATTACACACCTTAAATACAAATGCAAGCTACAAAAAATGTTTAAGTAAATCGGAAATGTTATAAGCTTGGTACAGGGTGCGGCGGAGAAACTTGCAGACTTGAAAAGTCAACTAAGGGAAAAGTACATCATGTATCAGTTTACTTTTTATAAGATATGGTACCCATTCTGATTTTTTATATTAGTTAGATTTAAAAACTACATCGGGAAGAATGACGGCCCCTGTTAATGATGCACTCATGTACCCTAGATTTGTTGCACTCTTTCGAGCATATCGACTGATGGGATGTTGGTGATAGTAAGCCGGATGTTGTTCTCCAGGCGTTGCAGGGTCCGGGGCTTGTCGTTGTAAACGATCGATTTGAGATACCCCCCATAAAAATAGTCACAGAGTGTCAAATCGGAAGAGTGGGCCGGCCACGGTACGTCACCTTTCAAGGAGACGTTATCACTCAACTGGTGAACCACAGCAAGTTTGTAGGTGCGGCGTACGTGATGGACGGCGTGTCCGCACCGGGAATAGAACCGGGGACGCCTGTGGTAGAAACCCAGTGCTTTGGCCGCTGGACTAAAAGGCCTCATAACCCGTCGGGCAAGGTTGGGTTATATGCTCTCTAAGCGTACGCCGCCACAATACTCCCCTCCTAGTGATGGAGCGGGGAGCGCGAGAGAGCGATATGCTTGAATTAGATGGAGCGCCAAGGAGCCAGGCGTTCTGGCTGAAGTTGTGCCTGTTGCTGCAGCTGGGAGAGTTGCTGCAGAGCACGGAGCGTGTCCGCGATCGGGCGCATGTGAGTCTGCGCCAGCGGTTGGGCGGACGTGGAGCGATGCAGGCAAAGTGAGTGAGCGATGGAGGAGAAGCAGATCCTGTGTCACGTATGTTCATGGCGCCATCTGTTGTCCGGGTCACCAACTGCGGCGTACGTGATGGACGGCGTGTCCGCACCGGGAATAGAACCGGGGACGCCTGTGGTAGAAACCCAGTGCTTTGGCCGCTGGACTAAAAGGCCTCATAACCCGTCGGGCAAGGTTGGGTTATATGCTCTCTAAGCGTACGCCGCCACAATACTCCCCTCCTAGTGATGGAGCGGGGAGCGCGAGAGAGCGATATGCTTGAATTAGATGGAGCGCCAAGGAGCCAGGCGTTCTGGCTGAAGTTGTGCCTGTTGCTGCAGCTGGAGAGTTGCTGCAGAGCACGGAGCGTGTCCGCGATCGGGCGCATGTGAGTCTGCGCCAGCGGTTGGGCGGACGTGGAGCGATGCAGGCAAAGTGAGTGAGCGATGGAGGAGAAGCAGATCCTGTGTCACGTATGTTCATGGCGCCATCTGTTGTCCGGGTCACCAACTGCGGCGTACGTGATGGACGGCGTGTCCGCACCGGGAATAGAACCGGGGACGCCTGTGGTAGAAACCCAGTGCTTTGGCCGCTGGACTAAAAGGCCTCATAACCCGTCGGGCAAGGTTGGGTTATATGCTCTCTAAGCGTACGCCGCCACAATACTCCCCTCCTAGTGATGGAGCGGGGAGCGCGAGAGAGCGATATGCTTGAATTAGATGGAGCGCCAAGGAGCCAGGCGTTCTGGCTGAAGTTGTGCCTGTTGCTGCAGCTGGGAGAGTTGCTGCAGAGCACGGAGCGTGTCCGCGATCGGGCGCATGTGAGTCTGCGCCAGCGGTTGGGCGGACGTGGAGCGATGCAGGCAAAGTGAGTGAGCGATGGAGGAGAAGCAGATCCTGTGTCACGTATGTTCATGGCGCCATCTGTTGTCCGGGTCACCAACTGCGGCGTACGTGATGGACGGCGTGTCCGCACCGGGAATAGAACCGGGGACGCCTGTGGTAGAAACCCAGTGCTTTGGCCGCTGGACTAAAAGGCCTCATAACCCGGCGGGCAAAGTTGGGTTATATGCTCTCTAAGCGTACGCCGCCACATAGGGATGAAACTGGAGTTCGTTGTGAAGAATTCGTCTCAGTGTCCAATCAAAAATCCACAAAGCAGCAGCGTGTTTACGCGCCGAACGCCTGGGAGAGCGCAAAAACGACTCCTTCACTTTTGTGACGTTTTCTAGGGTTCTGGAAATCCGTTGACCTCCTTGGCCTGCCTCTGTTTGCCACACTCTCACTTTCCCTGAATGTTTTCACCCACAAAACAGTCGATTCCCAGCCAGGAATGGGAACAACGGGCTGAATTTTGAACAGAGTTCGGAAGGCACGTGGAGTGGCGACCACCGGAAGATTATTTGAAAGGTAAGATTCGGCGGCGAACGCTCGTTGCTCCTTTGTCCAACGCATGTCGACAACTAAACTATGAGATAACTAAACTTCAGGACCCTCTCTTTAAAATGAGACTCTTCCCACTCCTTGCTAATTAGCATCCAATTAAAATCAGCAAGTTTCTTTGTCGTACCCTGTAAAATCAATCGCACTGGAGTCTAGTATTTCCAAACATTACACGTAAAATAAGTCCCATCATTAGTTTATATCCTTGTGACTACATTGGTGAAAACATCTTATGTACCTAACTTAGAAATTTTTTGACTATAAACATTTTCTGTTCTCTAACCGTTGCCAAAATCAATTATCTTTTTATTTAGTCTCGTTAGCAATTATTGGCACAGATGAATCTAAAATTCCTAAGAAAGCAATAAATTTCATACTTACTCCAGCGAAGCCTAGGTTCAAAATTTTCACCATGATTACTATTAATATTGTTGTTGCATGGCAACCAAATTTTTGCAACAATGCACTGAAAATTTAATTATTTAATGGGGAAATTAAATGAAATTTACTATTTTCCATAATAACTTTTTTAAACTAAGCTTTTTAGAAATAACTTATAGCTTATCCTGCTCTCTGTTACTGTAGCTATCTAACGGTGCAAAAATGGTTAAAATCGGTCCAGTAGTTTGGAAGATTACCCCGGACATACGGTTTCAGAAGTAGTCTTTTATGTATATAGATTCTATCAAATTGCTTTTCTGTAGTTGATAACGCACGACTACGGCATTTGAATTGAATTATGTTGTTAATGTGGAGCTTGCA
>JAXGGA010025025.1:0-11171 GCA_038373865.1 Uloborus plumipes | reverse complement strand
ATACTTATTTCACGTTTATTTCTCATTTAATAAATGTAATGTGAAGAAATTTTTTTCTTTTATTCAGTTTCCATTTTGAAATATATAAAGCATAGTTTTGATTTTTAATTAAAATTCTGAGCTGGCAAAAATCGGGAATCAGTGTGACAAAAGGCTTACTTATTGATTACTATACTTATTTCATATTTATTTCTCTCATATACACTAAAAAAAAATCTTATGTTCCCATTGCATTCATCATAATTATGTAGATTGAAGGAGCGCTTTGTTAATCAGGATATTTTCTCATTCTTATTTTGTGATTCCCACAAAATGTGTAAAAACCTAAAAACCATAAGCTCTGACTTAGATAAAAATTGTATTTCTAAATTTATAATTGAAGAACATTTAAATTATAAACAATTAAATATATATATATGTTTAATTTTATTTCATGTTCACTAATTAAAAGATGTGCGATATAATTTTAATATAATGGATGGATTAAAACTACTTGCTATGCTCATTTAATGTTTTTAATGTTGTTCGTGTTTTAAAAGTGAACCAACTTGAATTTCTAAATGTCTTGTTACATTACTGTTTGTTAGTACAAGGAAGTATTTTCATGAAGAAAAATGTTTTGTGATTCTTTAAACGATGTATAAACTAGGGATGCACCGATAAGCAAATTGGCCGATTACCGATTAACCGGCAGTTGATAATCGGCCGATTAATCGGTCAAGCCGATTAATGATTGAAATGGTTGTTTTCAATTCTACCAATTTCACCGTTTTTGTTTTTTCTTCGTTTTTTTTTTTTTTACAATTTGAACTTTTGAAATAGTTCCTAATTTTTTCTTCCATTTTCCTAATTTTCCCAAAATAATTTCAAAATTGTATTAAATTTCTCTGAACTAATTTTCATATTATTGTCAATAATATTGCATTAACACATTGCTAATTATGTAAACTAGACATGAAAATTAAAAAAAAAAAGGAAGGGAGTCTGTGTGGTGAGCAATCCAATTTTGAAGTTCTTTCAATTTTAATTTTTCAATTATTAGTAGTTATGTAATTCAAGACTTTTATTCTTTGTGAAAATTGAAGATTATCTAAAAGCAAGGAGAAAAGTATTGACGCATGACAAATGTTGCTACAATAACTATGTGTATTTTTATTCAAAATAGGAGAATTAATGTATTCAAAACTTTACATCAACGGTGAGGATTATTATTACTGTTAATAAAATTATTCATCCCAATTTCTTAGTTCAGGTTTACTTTAAAAAACAATATTTAAAAAATATTTTTTCCGCCGATTAATCGGCCCGATTTTGCCGATTATTAATAATCGGCAAAGTGTCCGATTATGGCCGATTAATCGGTACTGCCGATTAATCGGTGCATCCCTAGTATAAACCATGAACTCTGATCTTTGACTTGCGAAAAATTTAATTTCCTTTTCCTGAAGATTTCGTTGATAAACTTGTTATTGCGAAATTTTATTATTCTTTTTTTAGATTTTTTTCAAAATCTAGTTGTTTTTCTTGCGTATGGTTATCTTTTACGATGAAAATCGTAGGTGAGCTATGATCCTGTTACTAGATTAAAATGTTGACCCAGGAGTACGATTTTCCAGCACTCTTCGTTGCTCAGACTAAATAATAAACAGTTATGTACGTTTAAATAAAGGGGGGCGGCAAATTGAAAATCCGCCCCGGGCGGCAGAAGCTGTAGCTACGCCACTGAGTCACTCTCTAAAAGAAAATATATTCATGCCATTTACTGCATCCTCCTTATTTTCTCTCCGTCCATCTTTCCCACATTAAAAGACATTTCTTTAACTTTCTGCTTGTGCCTGCACTGAGCCTTTTTTTTTAAAGGGAAAGCTGGCTTTTAAGAATTTTTCTTTGTTTCTTTAAATAATGAAAAGAAAATTAAGCAGTTACTTAGCCAGATCAGCGCTCCTAAAATCTGGCGCCCGGGACACGAGCCCCATCTACCCCCCCCCCCTCTAGTTACGTCCCTGGTGGGGGGGGGGAGACAATTTACATTCTTATTTAAAAGAAAAAAAATATTTCTTCAAAAAAAAATAACATCACAGTAAAAAAAATAGCCTTAAACATTTTTTTATAATTAAGTCAGTAGGGGGGGGGGGGGGTGGGATCCGAGGTCGATATCTCATGTCTGGCATCTCGCAAAATCATAGCAATTGTAATTGCATGTAAATGGCAAAAACTAGTATTTTGAAAACGACAACGGTAGATAATGATAAACGAATTAGTTTTGGTCAAACACATCTTTAACAATAGATAAATGTGCGATTCTCTGTAAACTGGTAATTTGCTGTCCGGACCGAGTATTTTAAAAATAATAAAATGTAATAAAATAATTATCGCTCTTAATACGAGTAAAGTATTAATACTCGGTGGCCTAATTGTATTTGGAGCGATAACAATTTAATTTTTTTTTCTAGAAATTATCTAAGTGCTAAAAACACAGTCCCCTGGCTATCCCAATCGTATTGTCTAACACTTCTAGGTAATATTCCAAAAATCCCATCAACACTACATAAATTTGACAATTATTATCAAAAAAAATAATAATGCAGCTATATTTTTTTCATGATACACTGAAGTGACAAAAGTCATGGGATAGCAATATGCAAATTTTCAGATGGCAGTAGCATCGCATAGAACAGGTATAAATGCGCAGTGCTTTTACAGAGCTTTCATTTCTGTTCAAGTTATTCATGTGAAGAGGTTTTAACGTGATGATGACCGCACGACGTGAATTAACAGACTTTGAACGCGGAATGTTAGTTGGAGCTAGACGCATGGGTCATGCCATTTCGGAAATCGTTAGAGAATTCAACATTCCCAGATCCACTGTGTCAAGAGTGTGCCGAGAGTATGAAATTTCAGGCATAACATCCCACCATGGACAGCGCAGTGGTCGACCGCCTGCACTTAAAGATCGAGATCGGCGACGTCTGCAAAGAGTCGTAAATTCTAACAGACAAGCAACACTGCGTCAAATCACCGTAGAAATCAATGTGGGACGTACAATGGACGTGTCTGCTAGAACTGTGCGGAGAAATTTGGATTTCTTGGGCTATTCCAGCAGAAGACCGACTCGAGTGCCTTTACTGACAAAACGACATCGCTTGCAGCGACTCTCGTGGGCACGTGAGCATATCGGTTGGTCCCTAGATGAATGGAAAACCGTGGCCTGGTCCGATGAGTCACGATTTCAGCTGGTAAGAGCCGATGGTAGGGTTCGAGTGTGGCGCAGACCCCACGAAGCCATGGACCCAAACTGTCAGCAAGGCACTGTTCAAGCTGGTGGTGGCTCCGTAATGGTGTGGGCTGTTTTTTCATGGCATGGACTTGGTCCTCTAGTGCGACTGGACCGAACATTGACTGGAAATGCTTATGTGCAGCTACTTGGAGATCACTTGCAGCCATTCATGGACTTCATGTACCCAAACAACGATGGGATTTTTATGGATGACAATGCGCCATGTCACCGGGCCACAACTGTTCGCAATTGGTTTGAAGAAAATTCTGGACAATTCCAACGAATGATTTGGCCACCTAGATCGCCCGACATGAATCCCATTGAGCATTTATGGGACACCATCGAGAGGTCTGTTCGTGCCCAAAATCCTGCCCCATCAACGCTTTCACAATTATGGACGTCTATCGAGACAGCATGGCTCAATATTCCTGCAGAAGACTTCCAACGACTTGTTGAGTCCATGCCACGTCGAGTTGTTGCACTTCGCCGGGCAAAAGGAGGGCCGACACGATATTAAGAGGTATCCCATGACTTTTGTCACTTCAGTGTATAAGGTCTAACTACTTATTTTTTAAACTTAAAATTGTCATGTAAATTCTGTCCGAAGATTTTTCAAACAGTCCCCTGAGCCAAATTCAAAGCTCCAATAGAAAAAATCTGTTACTCTTGCAAATGTTTTTTGACATGAAGTTTAAAGCAATCAGTGTGAATTCGCTGAAATTGAGGAGAACGGTACTGAAACGATACTTTGTTTAGTTTGAGAGCCACATTTGTGATGAAAGTATGCATCAGGATCGTTACGAAAACAGTCCTCTGGGAAGTGATTTTATTAATGTCAATTAGTTTAATTATGAAACATATTAGGTATTATGTCAACGATTTGTGCCTAAATTTATAGGTAGTCTCGTAACTAATTATGCTCCAATAGTTTTGCAGATATTACGCAACAAAGAGCAAAAACACAGTCACCAGGCAGTCCCCTGCCTAGTTATACCAGGCGAGGGACTTACCCCCTATCACAATTTATCAGAAAAACACAAGCTTCAATTGGCCCTCTTTCAAACCAAAGTAATAGATTCATTTTCTGAGCAATAGTAAAATAATTATACGAATATTTCAAAAAACCATGCCCGGACAGATTTCGTGTGAAAAACGACGAGTTTACAGAGAATCGCCCAAATGCATATAAAAGTTAAATTATTAACGAACTTTGTTACTGAGAATGTAATCTTCCGGAAGCCTTATTTTTGTTTACTTTCTTTTCTCTGAACCCTGTATATAAGCTAATATGGATATGGGGTACATTTTCGGAATGTAATTCTTCCGTAAAATAAAGAAAGTAATGAATAATGGAGTTGTGTTGAATGCTAATCGCTTGAACGAATGACAATTAAAATGAAGTATGTCAAAAATAGCATATGAAAAGTAACTAATAAATGAAAAAAGCGAGAAAATAATCAAATCCCATAGAAACCAAATAATAATTTTAAAAAAAAACAATCCTCGAACCGTCACTAACAGAAAAAAAATACTTAATTTTCAATTTGCAATGAATTTGCATACATTTCTTTTCTCTGTAATAAAAATATTGTTTAAAGAAGTAAGAACAGTAATTTTTCTTTCCAAAACTTTTCATTTGTATCTTTCTACGTTTGAACTTTTAATACTATATCTAGACTTTTTATTCAATATCAAAAATGCAGTATAATTCTAAAAATTAAATAATAATGAGCATATTAAGCTTTTCTCCAAAAGAATACTCTCGTCGTTGATTGAAGCTTGGTCTACTCTGGTCCTGGTCAGTAGTGAAGATCTTAACAAAAAAAGAAAAAAAACGAAGAAAGAAAACACAGCTGTACAGCTTAGACCCTGTGTTAAACGGGCGTGAGAAAACTAGGCAGAGCAGGAACCTCACAAAAGATGGCTATAAAACCACCCTCCCCCTCAGCCCAAGATCCTTATCGGAGATTTTAAGGAAGCATCAGTTTCGAAGAATGTTTGCGTTGTCCTACAAACCAGGGATGGACTGGCCTACCGGGACACCGGGACAAGTCCCGGTGCGCCCTCTCGACAGGCGCCCTCTGACTTTTTTTTTTTTTTTTTAAAGGAAATGCTAGGCGCCCACTGGCTTCCTTTTTCTTAAGGAAGTACTAGGTTCCCTCTGACCTCCCTCCCTCAACTTTTTTTAAAAAAGAAATGCTGGGCTTCTAACTATCTTTCTTTCTTTTTTTTTAAACGAAATGCTAGGCGCCCTCTAATTTCCCTTTTTTTAAGAAAATGCTAGGCACCATCTGACTTCCTTTTTTTTAAGGAAATGCTAGGCGCTCTCTGATGCCCCCCCCCCTTTTTTTTAAAGAAATGCTAGGCGGTCGCAGGCGCCCTCTGACTTTCTTTTCTGTTTTTTTTTTTTAAAGAAATGCTAGGCGCCCTCTGACTTCCTTCTTTTTAAGGAAGTACTAGGCGCCCTCTGACTTCCTTTTTTTTTAAGGAAGTGCTAGGCGCCCTCTGACCCCCCCCTTTTTTTTAAAGAAATGCTAGGTGGCCGCAGGCGCCCTCTGACTTTCTATTTTTTTTAAAGGAAATGCTAGGCGCCCTTAGCCTTCCTTTAAAAAAATAATAATTTAAAGTAAAATTTTATCTCTTTTAGTTTCTCCTGCATTGCTTACATTCTCAGAAAAACTGCTTTTCTAAACGAGAGATTCTTTTCCACGCCATTCTACACAAAAGGTGTAAGAAAACCCAGAAATTCGAAAAAAAAAAGGCTAAATTCCCCTCGTTTTTGCACGAAAACTGCACTTTAACCCCTCCCTCTCTGAAAATGACCAGTAGCGTACATATAGACTTAGTTGCGCCCCTTGCAAGATTTGTAAGTACGCACCCATCTACTTAAATATTTTTCCTACGTAACTTATAATGCTATTCTTCTGGCTCGTGCACCCTCAAACATCGTGCCTCCCCCCTTTACTTAGCTTACAGTTTAATTTCCCAGCCCACATTTCACAATGGAGGAGTAGTGGAGCTTGGAGCATATTATTTGTTTTACTGCATATTTTTTTATTAACTGGTAGTGATCTTTTTTTCAATCGAATATTATTCAAGTTGTATTGAATAATTGAATTTTTACAAGGTAACCATAATTTTTGTAATAAATTTTGTTTGTTCAGTGATGCCAGTTAAATTGAATCACTGGTTTTTTGGATTAACCTCTTTACTAAATCAATCAAAACTTCAAAAACAGAACAAAATGCAGCTTTACTGAATTTGCCGCTTTATTAAAAATCAGCCGTTTTACTAAATCAAAACTATTTCAGACAAGCGTGATTCATAAAGCGGTGGCCGCTGTACTTTTTATTTTTGATTAGTTATAAAAATACATACGCAACCAATTCACTGTTTATACGAAGAGTCAATATTTTATTGGGATTTTTAAAGTATCTTTTTTGAATTGTTTAATTTCTGTATTTTATTACGTCTTGAACACTGTAGCACAGACACTTGAAGAAAGATTCTCTGGACAAAGCGAGATTGAAAGAGGAATTGTTATTATTTGCAGAAATGTGGCCTGATATTAGTACTGCTACTGCTGCATCTGACTATAGCAGTGAAGGAAATGCCTCCACTGAAGAAGACGATGAAGAAGAATATCAGAAATGTGACAGCGAAACAAAATGTCAAGGTTGCCTTAAGTGCGTTTTAAAAGCAATTACAGAATACAACATGTATTCCCTGCAATACACTGAGCTGCATAAAGTTTATAAATTTTTACTAACAATTCCGCTTACTCAAGTGACGTGTGATAGAGTATTTTCGAAGTTAAAAGTCATAAAGACGCGTCTTAGAGGGCGATTAACTAACGAGCACTTAGAATCATTTGTATTGATGGCCACTGAGAAGGACATATTGAAATCAGTGTCAACAGACGTAATTATCAAAAGGTTGTGCGAAAGCAGTTCTGAGATGAGACGCCTTCTAACTTTTTGGGGTCAAATATCATAGCATCCATTTCCAGTGGAAGGTTTTTCAATTGAAATGAATATGCGGTTTTTGGCCAGACGACAATTAAAAACCAATTTCTATTGATGCGTTTTTTAGCCTCCGGACAATTAAAAACCTGTTTATATTGTTGCTTTTTATGCGGTTTTTGGCCGAAGGACAGTTAAAAACCGATTTTATTATTGCTTTTTATACAGTTTTTGGCATTAAGACAATTAAAAACTGACTTAATTGTAGCTTTTTATACGGTTTTTTGGCCTCGGGACAATTAAAAACCGATTTTTCTCATCCGATGTGGTCTGACCTTGTCGTGGTGGATGAGCTTTTCACTAACAGGTTAATACTAATTAGTAACGTAACATAACTAATTAGTAACGTAAAAATAATTTTTCAGAAAAAAAAATAAAACATAACCTTACATACTGAGCGCTAAAATTTAGAACTAATGGCTCAAGAGGTTGCGTGACATGTAAATGCCTCAACGCTTGGTATTTATTTTCTTCGTAAAAACGTGAACACTAATATATATATATATATATATATATATATATATATATATATATATATATATATATATATATATATATATATATATATATATATATATATACATATGTGTGTGTGTGTGTATATGGCGCCCTTAAGAGTTTGTGTCCACCGCCCTCCGGAGCACCCCAGTCCATCCCTGCTACAAACAGTGTAATCGACAAGAAAGTGACAATTCGAAGAGGTTGAGTTTTACGCTTCACATGTTGTAAATTTTGCTGGCCTTACGCCTTATTATACCGACTCGTGAATAATCGTGCGACTGATATATTTTGCCGTCTGGTATACTCAGACAAATGACTATTGGGAAAACCATTTGTTTAATAATTTTGCGCAATTTTTTTCTCCAAACTTTGATGGACAGAAAAAAAAAAATGTTTTCAGATACTTTTTCAAAATTTACCGACCGACTTGTTCTAAATACCGACAGCCAGAATATTCTGGGGGTGGGGGCACCGTACTCACCCCCTCTCAACACGCCCTTGGATGCAGAGCCTGATTATTACACAATTCAACTGGGTCTGGACTTGGTGCCCCATATTTCTAGGGGGCTCAATTATTTTAAAGGCTTACGCATTGAAGCTATGCGAACAATTCGTGTAGTTTAAAAAAAAATAATTAAAAAAATAGCGATTTGCTAATTGAAAAAAACTTTCTGAAACAAAAATCTTCATTAATTTTGCCGGCATCAGATTGACCATGTCGCAACTGTAAGGGGCCCCATAATCATAGAGGCCCGGAGATTCAAAAACTAAAATGCTCATAATAAATGAGTTCCGTGTGCTAATGGATAAAAGGGCCCAAAATTGCATTTTGACGGGCCCAAAGAACCAGTAAATCTATCACTGCATTCTGCCATTGAATTTTCGGGGGCCTCAAAATTACTATGGACCTTTGGATTTACTATTAGTTAGTCGGGCCTTGCTTAATTGCACTGCCCAATTGGGAGCAATCAGTACTATTGGCTTTAACATGCGTTTAAAATCGCAACTGTGAAGGCCTCCATGATCATAGGGGCTCCGAATATGATTGAGAAACAAAAATGCACATAATAAGTGAGTTCTGTATATAGTGCTGATGGATAGAGGGGGCCCCAAATTGCATTTTGACCGGTCCCCAAACCAGTAACTCTATCACTGCATTCTGCCATTGAATCTTCAGGGGATCTGCCATTGAATCTTCATCCAAATGATTCTGGGCCTTTAGATTTACTATTAGTTAGTCAGGCCCTGCTTAATTGCAGGGTCCAAATGGGAGCAATCAGTACTATTGGCTTCAACTTGCGTTTAAAATCCTCGGCTAACTGTCACTTTCCATGAGTTTTGAGCATCTCCAACTAAAACTCATGACTTTCCATGTCAAATTCTCAAATACCCCCCCCCCAAATATTTTGGTTTTAAGAATGTGACCACTGCGGCTCCGAGGCCCCCTGCTTTGCTGAGGCCCCAGGCTCGCGCCTCATGCGCCTATTGGGTGATCCGCTACTGAATATAGTTTGTATGATGCACTACTCCAAAAAGAAGAAGAAATATCGTAACCTGAAAGCCGATGCTAAAAGATAGCGGAAAAATTATACGTAAACCCTAAAATTACGTTTCACACGTGGTATCGAAAACACACACAAAAAATACCAAAATTCCAAAACATTTAACATATAAAAGTCAAACAAGTGAGATTTTTAACATTCAAGTTAGAAACATAGGCCGTGAGCAATGACATATTAAAAAATATGTAACATATTTCAAAATGCTGTTCTTTTTTCCTTCAATTTTTTTTCGCTGTGATTGTTACTATGAAAATCATTAGGTTTGCTGAACCAGTGCATAGAAAACTATAAAAAGTCCACTAGTTAGTAATTGAAAATTGAAATTTTCAGACCTACTCTTTACTGAAATCTTTCTTCAAACGAATTTTGGAGTGTTTTTATATGGTGTGTATAGTTTAAAATCTTTCCAGGAAAACCTTCTTTTGCTTTTTCTTTCATCCTCTAAGTTGCTTTATTATTTTTTTTTTTTTTCACTTTTCAACACAAGAAGAAACTAAATGCACTAGCGGACCGCAGGTTATGCACCCTACTCTAATGAATTATGTTCATTAAAAAAAAACGGTCTGCACAGGCACAGGTCTTTCTTTCTGATAAAAAAATAAAGAATTTCGAATTTTCCATTATTTTCTGTCTCCAAAAGTAAAGTAGTAAGTTAAAATTAATTTTTTTCCTGAGATGGAGTCGTAGTTGAATTTCCTAAAACTCTGACTTCTAAGTCGGAGCCAGGAGTTGGTTATTTTTCTACGAACTTCGCAGTCTACGAGTGCGAAGAATGGTTATCGATTTTTATAAGTAACTTTTTTCTCCTTCATTGAACTTTCACGTTTCTGTTAGAAAATCGTTCATTGGCGGAAGTTCAAGCTATTTGAACTGCTCAAAAAATACTCTAAAGAGAAGTAAAATAATAATTAAAAAAAAATCTTCATAAAGAGTGTTTTCTAACAAAGTTTGTTTGAAGCAACTTCGTTTCCTTCCATTTTTAGGGATCTATATTTGCCTTAAATCATTTCCCCATAAAGCATTATCTTAAGAAAATATAGCAGCTGCGTTCAAACTTCTGAACACAATGATTGTTAATAATTTCGCAAAAGAACAATGACAGTTACCGTCACAGTAGCTAATCGAACCTACTTTTTCCGTATACCAACCTTGGCATTTTAGTATCCATCGATCCCAATATCCTTAATTATTCTCAGACTGTGCAAATTACTGTCACACATACACCTTTTTATTACGCAGCCGCGCAAAGCTGATTTCTTTCTAAAAACAAAAGACGCCTCTCATCTCTCATCTGAGGGAAATTAGGCTGAGTAAAAAAAGTAAACAAAATACTAAAAGTACTGTAGCATCTATAAAAAAAAAGAAAAAATGCTATTATAGTTCTTCCGTGAGAAAGAATGTCCTTAATTGTTTTGAAAAAAGGAATTAAAAAAAAGCAAAGGGACAGATCCAAACGACATTTTATTAATCAATTCAAAAAAAACCTCGTTCCTTATATAAAATATCTTGAAGTTTATTTTTAAATCATTCTGTCCAATAATTAAAAAATAAATTTAAACAAATTTAATAAGCCATGCCCCCTCCCCCCCGCCTCCCATCCAATGAATAATTTTTGGCACGATAGAAGCTGGTCTGCAAAATGAATGAGAAGAAATCACTACCCGAAAAAGAAACTAACATAAATAGCGATATTCTCTTCCGCGGATGCGTTTTAGTGCACCTTCGCAACGTTCTTGATTTCATTTCTTTTTTCCTTAATCAGTCAACCAGAAAAGTAGGCTAAGAAAGGGACACTCATGACAGCATTTG
>JAXGGA010025024.1:0-11171 GCA_038373865.1 Uloborus plumipes | reverse complement strand
GTTTAAAATTGGCAAACATGTTTCAAAAGCATAAAGCTTCCTTCTTCAGTGCCAAGCAAGAAATGGAAAGAAACAAAGTGCGAATTTAATTCCTTCAGTTTCACACTGTGCCAGATTTTACGCCTTACCTAAAGTCCATAAGATTGGAGTTCCCTTGAGACCTATCGTTTCGAACATCGGCACCGCTTCTTATGGGTTGGCCAATTTTCTCACTTCCAAGTTTACCCCATTACTTGAATCCAACACTCATTCTGTCAAAAATTCAATAGAATTTGTCAACATCCTTCGTAAGTTCAAACCCAACAATTTACTTATGGTTTCTTTTGATGTCAAATCTCTTTTCACCAACGTACCTGTTATTGGAGCTTTGCAATGTCTGAAAAACAGACTTCGTGAATTTCACCACACTGACCGCGAAATTATTGAACTTGTGAATTTAACTGAAACTTGCCTTAAACCATACTACCTTTGTCTTTGGGGGTACATTCTATCAACAAATCGAAGGACTAGCTATGGGTAACCCCTTAAGTCCTGTCTTAAGTGAATTGTATATGGATTATTTTCAACAAAAACTCTTTCAATTATTTGATTTTCCACTTTGGCTCAGATACGTCGACGATACCTTTACCCTTTTGGACTGCACAGCGGAAATAGTTCCTGTGGTTATTGATTTAATGAACTCCATTGATCCCAACATCCAGTTTACTGCCGAAATTGAAAGTAATAATTCTTTGCCCTTTTTGGACGTACTCATTTCAAAAAACAATAACCAATTTTCCACTACCGTTTACCGAAAACCATTTGCTGTTTGTCTTCCTCCACATTCTCGCTCCTGTCATCCCATAAAACAAAAAATGTCTGCTTTTTACACGTTTGTTAACCGCGCTATGAATATATGTTCCGACAAATCCCTTCTCAATGATGAACTTAATTTCTTAAGGAGTGTGGCCGTTGACAGAGGTTATTCTTATCAAATCATTGACAATGCTTACAATAAACTTTCGAACCGCAGTGCATCCCACAAAAAACCCAGTGTTCCTTCTACCAATTTCGTTGTCTTACCATTTTATTCAAAAATCTCTCCTCGCATTTCCAGAATACTCAGCAAGTTCGATTTTCATGTCATTTACAGACCCATCAACAAACTAACTTTTTCCAAATTAAAAGACCCCATCCAACCATTTGATCAGTGGGGCATTTATCACATAAAATGTGAATGTCAAATTGGTTACGTCGGACAGACCCGAAGGGCGCTAAAATTTAGGTTAAAGGAACATGAAAATTATATTAAAAAGAAAGAACTCTCAAAATCCTCAATCGCGAAACACTGTTGGGAAATGGGCCATAGGTTTGTTTTCTCCGAAGCTAAAATTATTTGCAGACCTTCAACTGTTGGCGAGTTGGATTTCTTAGAAGCCTTTCATGTTCATAAAAATTTAAGTAATAATTGTAACGAATCTTTTGCAGTTCCACACATCTCGCCAATTTTACTTCATGCTTTTAAATTTTCTGACAACGCAACGCCAAATCAGGGCTCGGCACACGCTGACACCTGATTGGCCTACCTTTTGCTCCTTTGCTATTTAAACTCTCCCGGCACTTTGTTTCTTTCCATTTCTTGCTTGGCACTGAAGAAGGAAGTTTTATGCTTTTGAAACATGTTTGCCAATTTTAAACTTCATCTATTTGTGTTTTGAAACGTCGCTTTTTCGGTTTTTACTCATTTTAACACAAAGTGAACTGCTTTTAATAAGGTATTTTAACATTAAAAGTTACAATTCAAAATTAAATTAAAGATGCATAATATAGCTAAGAAACATAATGATAACGAATATTTATAGTCCCGGAGGGAAATTTTCTTTTCTCCTCCACGCCCCACCTCTTAGCGTAGAGCCTTAGGTTCCATCATCTGGGGGTCCGCACAGGGAGGGAAATCTTCTGGGCAGTTTTAGAACGGACTTGGTGGATTTTTTTTCCCTTTTGCACTAGTTCTTGTTCTTTTATAATTACGAAAATTTCTAGGGGCCGGTCATTTTTTTCCTACCTTTGCAGCGACCATTGTATCAAATATGGTTTTCAAAGAAAATTTTTTCATTTATTTATTTGGACATTTAGTTAGAAACCATTATTTCCTCGATTAAGCTCCATTCCCCTACTGGTAATAGAAGGATGAATTCATTAAAATTTGAGTCTGGAAGAAACGTCCTTTTGCACACAAATGTTCTTAAACAAATAAATAACACATGATCAATGAGTTAATGCATTTTTTGACTGTAAAAACATGTTGAGGAATTACAACTGCAAAAATCCTTATTTGTTCGAATAGGTTCCCATAAACATTTTCTAGGACTTAAAATGAAAAATATGCAGGAACTAGCGGTACCCGCACGGCTTTTCCCGTGGTATAAAATAAAAATTTCATTTGTAAAATAATTGATATAGCAGAAGAAATGCTCTATTTTAGTTGTAATTCAACTATAATTCCTTCAAAGTATGATATAAAAATCTGGTATGGACCCCACGCTACTTAATTTTTATGTGTAAATTTCTTAGTAGATGCCTTAAGTGCTAAAATAGTGCTTGGAGTGAGCAAGATAACAGTTCAAACATTTATATCTCTAGTTTGCCGCGAAACAATGCAAAAAAAAAAAAAAATGTTTCACAATGATTTATCTCCTAAATATCGCCGATTTTAACATCATTCAGTGGATTTTTCGCAAAATATCGCCAATAGCGCCAAATTGAGTCCAAATATAAAAAGAAAGCAATTTTTTTCGCCAATTTGGTGATATGTCGCCAAATTGGCGGCAAATGCTTGACGACCAAAAGCTTGGCGATATATTGCCAAGTGGTCGGGCCAATTCATATCACTTTTGTCTGCATTGAAATGAACACTGATTTACTCCATAAAAGGGGTAAAACACCCCCTTGGAACATTCGAATGCAACCCCAAGGGAAGATGTACAAAAATAAGCCAAAAGAGAAAATAAAAACAATTTTGTTGCTCACAGAAACCAACAGAAATCTTACCAAAGTTTAAAAGAAGAAGAAAGTTTTATTTCCTAGCTTTAAAAACAAAACGAACGATGCAATAACGCAATTCATACGATATTTGGTTAATCTGTGCTTTAGGTACCCTTTTCTCGCTAAATGGGCGATAGGCGTGCCAAGCGTGGTAACCCTGGCTATTTTGCGTAGTTTCTCTCGGAGCTTTCACTTCCGCGAGACACGCAAAAACGCGCCAAGTAATGTCCCAAAGCATTTTCACCCGGAAAAGACAGGGTTGCCAGAGAATTGAAACAAATAAATACTACGCCTCCTCTAAAAAAAAATATTACAAAGTAATACTGTTTCCAAACGTCGCCAAAATCAATGTTGCCAAAATGCGAAATCTATGAAAATGAAAAAAAAAAAAAAAAAATCCGCCAAATACTTTAATTAAGTCATTAGTATATTGGAAACAAGGTTGCCGGAAAAATACTACGCTCCTTATTTGGACCGAAAAAATATTACCGTAGTATCAAAAATACTACGCCTGGCGACGTTGGAAGAAGAACGAAACAAAAATAGGTATGAACACGTAACCATGGTAACAACATGAAAAGTTGATTTCCGTTGATAAAATAATTCTTTTCATCTTTCTTTTCAAACAAATTTTATTATCGAGCTGAACCATTTTAGAATCGTTTGGCTTGCTTTACTGAAGGTAAGCCTTGAATTTCGGGATTCTAAAAACAATTATTACAGCTCTCCTGATGATCGTAGAAACTTCAAAAAAACTTCATTTTGTGCAGAAAATTTCAAGCTTTCGAATGACATAAGACTTGAAAATGTGTATGAAATATTTCTTCCCTATTTTATCGAATTTCAGCTAAGAATTCGACTAGAAAAAGAACGAAATGGAATGTTCGAAAAATCGCTTCGAGGTGCAAAACTACATGCTACAAACTAATTTTGTGCCAAGTGGCGTGAAAATCGACCGAACGGTTTTGGCGCTACGCGCGTAACAGACAGAAAGAAAGACAGACCCACCTTCAGCTTTATTATTAGCAGAGATTACGCTTCTACTTGTGGCAGCCATTAATAACATTTTTTTTTCAATTATTTTGTTGCAGTTCTCAGAAGGAAATTTACTGGTGCGAGGAACTGACGCTACATATTGGGGACAAACTTAAGTATACTTGTGTTCTTTTCACTGCCATCGGCAAAAAAATAAGCAACTATTTCACATTTTGGCTGTTTTTCGAAAATTGTAGTTAATAAAATTGACATTTTTATTGCTGTTTTTCAGTAAGACTGCTTTACATGGGTCCGCTAGATTTCTTTGTTCCCTTAATAAAGTTCTTGCAGCTTTTGATATTTGTTTTTTATAATCAAATGCATTGCTAAGTACGCTGCAAAAAATGAGCTGTTGTTTTTACAGTATAATACTATCAGACAATGTTTCAATTAAAAACTGTAAAATTCACAGTAATAAACTGTAAAACTCGCAATTTTGCAGTTTTTTACAGTAAAGTTAGCAATTTTATAGTTTATTGCCGTAAAATTTAGCTGTATTATACCAATAGTATAGTAAGGCAGCAGAGGTTCCAGTTTAAAACTATAAAATGCATGGTAATAAACTGTAAAATTAGCAATTTCAGTTTTTTACTTTAAAATTAGCAATTTTACAGTTTAGTAGGGGAAAGTTGGGTAAAACCGGGTAGTTGGGAGCAAACCGGGTACCCCCTTCTAGCCTCTGTAAGCGCTGCAATCGCGTGAAAAACAGAAGAACTACCTTCCACCTTGATGAAGAAGCAGTGGCGATTGCATCAGAACGCAAAAGACACGCTTATCTCGTTCCTGTGAAGGAAATTCTATTTGAGTGGTTTTTGCTTACGATTTTTGAGCAAAACAAAACCGAATTGTACTACGTTCCTGTTTCTGCAAGAATAAAGGTATGTAGCTCTCTTTGTACAGCATTTAATTACCTTCATTATCATTGTAAGTATTTGTCTGTAGCGTTCTGTATAGTCATTTGACGCCATGTCTTAAGAAAGCTTTATGTGCGGGGTGAATCCGGGTACTAACCGAGGGGCAAAACCGTATACCCGGTTTTACCCCTTGATTTTTTAAACATAATAAGTCTGTTATATAATGAAAAAACAATTTTTATTTAACCAAATTATTGTACAATGAGGTTTCAAGACAAGATATATTAAACAATAATATACAAATATTACCTCCCCTGCGGGGGGTCGGGAATTAAATTTCTTTTGGGGACTGGGGAAAACTGTTTATGTTAAAAAAATGTTTATTTTAGTGTTTATTTGACCAATTTATGTTAAATTACTACAGTCTATTATAGTCCTTATTTTAAGATTCAGGATGCCCAGAGCCTACAAACGAAAAACGGACCGCCAGTCGTGGAGTGAAGAAGCCATGGAGCTAGCAATTACTGAAGTAATGTCTAGTAGAATGGGTTACATGAAGGCGGCTAAGGAATTCAAAGTCCCCAGTCTACTTTAGAAGACAGAATTCGTAAGGCAAAAACAAAATATTTAAGGCCCGCGCAAGCTGCAACAAAAGGTATGGGATCTTGCACTACTATATTTTCTAAAGAGCAAGAGGAACAATTAGTCAATCACATTTTGATGATGGAAAGTAGGCTATTTGGATTGACCATGACTGATTTTCGAAAGCTAGTTTATGAACTAGCAGAACAAAATAAACTTAAACATAAATTTAACAATGAACTTAAAATCGCTGGCAAGGATTGGTTATATGGTTTTCTGTCGAGGCACAAGAATCAGCTTTCTTTGAGGTCTCCTGAAAATACCTCTATTTCTCTTACAATGAGATTCAATAAAGTGGCTGTAAATTAATTTTTTGATCTACTGGAAAAATTGTATTTAAAGTATCAATTTTCTCCAAACGACATCTATATTGTCGATGAAACGGGTATCACTACTGTCCCGAACAAGCCGTCTAAAGTTCTGGCCTTACGAGGAAAGAAACAAGTGAATATCAACTGAACCCGGAACTCTGGTAACTGTTGAAACATTCATGAGTGCCGCAGGTAACTTCATGCCTCCAATGTTTGTTTTCCCTAGGGTAAGAGAAAACACACTCCTACTTGATGATGCACCTGCAGGAAGCAGCGCAAAGTATCATCCTAGTGGTTGGATGCAACGCGATATCTTCCTGTCGTGGTTTAAAACTTTTATTCAGTTTTCCGAACCAAGTGCTGAAAAACAAGTTCTTTTAATACTAGATAGTCATTCGAGTCACACTAAGAGTCTTGAACTGATTGATATGGCTTGTGAAAACTATGTCAGTATGTTGTGCTTGCCCCCCCCCCCCCAATTGTTCGCACCGTTTGCAGCCACTCGATGTAACCTTCATGGCACCCCTCAGCAACTACTATCAACAAGAAGTGCGCCAGTGGCTGATTATGCATCCAGGCAGGCCAGTGACAATTCATCAAGTTGCCAAACTCTGGAAGTGCCTTTTTGAAAGCAGCTGTGATGCAAATAGCAACAAATTGATTCAAACAGACAGGCATATATCCACTAAACAGAAACATATTTCCAGAACACATCTTCGCGCCATCACTGACCACAGATAGACCAATGCCTGAACCAAGACTTAAAGAAAACGCAGAGGAAGCTCCAAGTAGTCCACACAGCCAAAATCAAGACTCTATGAACAAGGAGGATTTCACCTGCAGCAAGCGTTCCTAATGTTTCAACACCATCGAATCTAACAGCTTCGGAACCAGAACAAATCAATTTACCCTGCAGTTCTAGGTCCATGTCTCCTTACCCTAAACCTATTCTAGATGCATCATTCAGTGTTTCACCTTCCGAATTAATGCCTCCGCCGTACACTGAGAGAAAGACAAGGGCGAAGGAGGACAAAAGAAAAGGTAAAACTGTAATTTTGACGGGCACCTGGGCACCCCATTCAAACGTCAACTTCAATCTACACTAGAAGCGAAGAAAAAGAAAAATGATAAAAAGAAGACCAAAGGTGGACACAAAAAAAAAATCTGATGGAAAGAAAAATGAATCAAAGAAAAGGCAACAGTAAAAAAAAATAAGTCTAAAGACAGTTGAACTAACTTACAGCTCATTAATGTGTCCTGTTATACTAATTATGATATTTTATGACAGCAGTTGCTAAATAAAACTTGAATTTTGTGGAAACTTTTAATTTTTTTATTTTCCCATAGCAATAACATATCGACCCGGTTTTACCCCACTAGTGGGGAAAACCGGGCAAAATGACTTTTTTTACAAAAAAAATTGTAAAAATTCAGAAAAAAAAAAAAAAAACTGAAATGTTTTCGAGACTGCGATGGAGCATACTTTTGCCAAATTGTGTTCCTCTATGTTAAAAACTGTGAGTTTTTGGAGCCTTCAAACCTTAGGTACCCGGTTTTACCCTACTTTCCCCTACTCTAAAATTAGCAATTTTACAGTTCATTACTGAAATATTAGCAATTTTTAGTTTATTAATATAAAATTAGCTGTATTATACTGTAGGGATGCACCGATTAATCGGCCACTTTGTCGATTATTTATAATCGGCAAAATTGGGCCGATTAATCGGCTGAAAAAATATTTTTTAAATATTATTCCTTAAAGAAAACCTTCACTAAGAAACTTTGATGAATAATTTTATTAACAGTAATAATAATCCTCACAGTTGATGTAAAGTTTTTAATATATTAATTCTCCAACTTTATATAAATATATATTATATACACATAGACCAGTGGTTCTCAACGGGGGCGGTACCGCCCCCCTGTGGGCGGTAGGAAGATGCTGAGGGGCGGTGAACATGTTTTGGGCAGTAGGGGGGCGGTGGGTATATTTTGGGCGATAGGGGGGCGGTGGGAAAATTTTGGGATCAGAGGACAATAAATGTATTTAATTTTGAAAACCAAAATTGAATTTTGCATTAAATCAGGAATCCAACTTGAATTATTTGTGCCGACGATAAAATATAAACGTTTGCTCTCTGGAATCTTTTAACTTATTTCCTTACGCTTTTCGGATGTGACCGGGTTAGTGATGTTTTGCGTCCGATAATCTTGAGAGAAAATGTTATAGCTTAACTACGTAGAGATGGCGAAAGACCTTGAAGTGGAAACGGCCCTGTTTCATTTTGAAATCAGGAGAATCAGCGTCAAAAGTTATTTTTTACTTACATTAAAATGTGTACTTTCTGCGGGATCTCTCTGATGCTACCTATTACAAAATAAAGTGGTTCACTTCCACTTCAAGATAA
Organism: Uloborus plumipes; assembly: GCA_038373865.1. Lineage (NCBI taxonomy): Eukaryota > Metazoa > Arthropoda > Arachnida > Araneae > Uloboridae > Uloborus > Uloborus plumipes. The sequence continues at coordinate 2,897 of JAXGGA010025024.1, read as the reverse complement.
CCCGCCTTCTCTCCGCGATCCAGCTTTACCTAATGAGGAACTGTTACGATAAATCACAGTTGCAATCAGGGTTGCATGGTTTTATCTAATATTAGCCAATTGGGCTAATTTTGATCACACATAGCTTAATAAAATTCAAAAGCATTAGCCACACCATAGTTTGGTTATTTTTCAGCCGAACTGTTGATTGATTCTTTTTACCACAACAATGGAAACTCTAATAGATGTAAAAAATTTTTAATAACGCATTTTTTTTTCAGTTGTTATCATACACGTAAAAATACCGTCTTGCATTTGCAGGTGAAAATGGTCAAATTCGGTTCTCAAGTTTGATTGTTACTAAACGAAACTAGTTTTCAGGCTGAACAATTCCCTGCTTAGGATACCAGATTTCAGTGTCTATTGCCAAAATTTAATGGGGGGGGGGGGGGACTCAAAATACTGCGAAAAAGATTCACAATAATTGCATTCTAGTTTCTCCCACAAATAGCATTTTGGGCAGGACAATAAACTTCATCGATTTAGTTTTTTTTTATTACTTTCTTAATTTTCTTTCACATTTTCTCATAGGTTACCTTAGCACTTATAAAAAAGGTAAGTCTGCCCTAAAGATATCCAAAATATCTCGATGGGCAGTGGCATCTGTGCAATTTGGCTATTTTCCTCGGTTTGGTTATTTTCCTAAATTTTTACCTGGCAATCGTATTTGCAATGACTGCTTTGTTTGAACTCAGTATTTTAACCTTAGCTTTTGCTCACTTTATTTATTTACTTTCATGGTTAGTGAAATCTCCTTCGGTGATGCTCACGTTTTTGCCAACATCTTCAGTCTTTGCATAAAATCTTACCTGAGTATTTCGAGGATATTTTTTGTCTCTGAACGTTCCTCAATGGGTCATGAACCCTTTTGAAAATATTGAGACAGCAGATGTTCAGTATCAGTAGTAATTGGTGGAACTTTTAACCACTGAAACTTGAAAAGCTGGTTTCCAGAATGTTAACACTCTTACAGGATTTTGGCTGCAAGGAGACATTAGTAGCCTTTATCCTGGACTGTGAGCTATTGCCAAAAATTTTTTTCATCGTTTTCCCCTCTTCTTACTTCGTCGAATGAGGATTCAGTGTTATGACCGACGAAGTTAGAGAAATCGACTTCAAATCGTCCCAAGAGGAGACTTGCGTCTTCACTTTACAAAAAATATTAAACCAACCGTAAGGAAACTGGCTTTAAAACCACCAAGTACAAATATCTCACTAACATATATTTTTGAATGTTCCTTTCATATTTTGAATGACAAAAAGAATGCTTTGCTTGTTTATTTTTATTGTATTTGATTGTTTCCTTCATTTTTTGAGCAAAAAAAATTCTTTGCTTGTTTATTTCTATTTCATTTTGTTATTATTCTTTTAAAAATAAAATATTTTTCGTCCTTGATTTGTTTTTTATTTCTACATTCGTCATTTTAATTCTAATAATGACTAATGAGGAAAAATATGTATTGTTTAACCGTTTATTAAAATTCCTGAAGGAAATTATTTTAAACTTTAAACCTATTTTCGCACACCCCCTCACCTTTAACATAAAGGGGGGCGTTGGAAAATATTTCATTCGTAAAGGGGGCGTTAGCCGTAAAAAGGTTGAGAAACACTGACATAGACAATGTCGCAAAATGTTTCATGTGGCAACCCAAGTAGCACACTTCGTTGTTTAAAGGTTGTAAAATGGTTATTAACGTTGTAACAACCGATTAAAAACGTTAATAAAACGTTTAAAGGTTATTTGTGCTACCTGGGAATAGTTTTCTCTTGAGCACAATGTTTTAGATAATCTCTAATTTTCACAAAGAACAAAAGTCTTGAATTAAATTGCTACTAATTATTAAAAATTTTAAATTAAAAGTACTCCTAAATTGGAGTGCTCACCACAGACTCCCCACTTTTTTTATTTTTTTATGTTTGATTAACATAATTAGCAATGTGTTCACGTAATATTATTGACAATAATATGAAAATTGGTTCTGAGAAATTTGATAAGACATTGAAATTATTTTGTGAAAATTAGGAAAATGGAAAAAAAAAAATTCTCTCAGAAATAAATTACTTACTCTTTCTCAACTCGGAACTGTATAAGAGAGAAAAAATAGTGATGGTAAAATTAGTGGCATTAAAAATATCATCCTTATCATTAATCGGCCGATTTTCAACAACCGATTAATCGGTAATCGGTAATCGGCCAATTTGCTTATCGGTGCATCCCTATGATACTGTAAAAGCAACATTCATTTTTAGTGTGGTAATTTATTGTACAAGCAGTACACATTGTACTATAGAAACCTATAGTAATCCTTATTAAGAAAAATAATTGAAAATTAAATTATTGTTAGATGGACCCGTGGTTATATTTATATCTCTATTTATAATTAAAGGAAAATCTCCTATTGAAAATCACAGCCCAGTGGAGAAAATACACGGGCTTCTAAAATATGTTTCTAGTAGTAGAAAAACTAAAGGACAGGGGGACTTAATGGATTATGGTGAGAAGTCGCACTAGTGATCAAATATCTAAGGTAAAATATGGAAGAAAAAAATATTTGTTGAGTTTAAACATGTTAAAATTTTAGGACATAAATGTAAAGTAGGGGAAGACCGCTTATATTGGACCGCTGCTTAAATTAGACCTCGGGCTTAAAATCAAGTACAGTGATCTATGCTACATTTTAACGGTTGATACATAAAGTTTTAGGAATAAAATCAATGTGTATGAAATTTCACCAGTCTTCGAACTGCGTAGCGTGAGTTACGGCATGATTTATGTTGGAAACGAGTAAAATCTTATTTTTCGGACTTGTACCTAGTAAGATAGTACTAAAACTTGTGGGCTGAGATAAACTACTGTT
>JAXGGA010025023.1:0-11173 GCA_038373865.1 Uloborus plumipes | reverse complement strand
GTGTCGATCCTATGCTGCGCTAAACTCGTGCGACCAACATCTTCGGGTGTGGATGAAAACACCTGCTTGAAGTCGTCCACCAATTTTTCCGCAGCGTATCTTTGATCCTTCAATAATGCTGCACTCCCAATTAATTTCGAAGTCAAGGATTCGGAAGACACAGTCTCGGAGGAATCAATTCTTCTGATGATGCAGTTTACGGGAGTACAAGTTGCCAACACTTCTCCTTTCTTGATATTCCTCGGTATTTCACTTACATTGGCGACTCTCACAGGAACTGCATTCCTTGAAAGGTCCACAAGCGTAGATGCCACTAGTACTCCTTTTGGGCTATTACTCTGGTTAGGATATTCAATGAGGCCGAATTTAAAGCTGTTATTTTTCCTTGAGGGAGCCAGGTATTAGTACTTCTGATCTAGAGGGAATAAATGAATTAGTTTGGGCTATTATTTGATGAGCAGATTTTAAGTTATTTTCGGTATTGAAAATCGGCTTGCTACGTGCACCAATCAGCCTGTTACTTCTTTTGAACCCATACAGTTATTAGAGGAGTTATCCAATCTGGACCCGAAGAGGTTAAGCACAGATCAACGCTATCTACTGGAAATGTGCAATAGCATCAGCAAAGGTGAATGTAGCCTTACTTTAGCAAATAGAAACCCTGGTTGCCTAAATCACTCACGATGGATCACTACAGCCAATCGAGTTCTTAGATTATATGTTAGTGAATTGGAACCGTCAGAAAATTTGAAAACGCTTGTTAAATTCATTATTCGTGTGTATGCCCCAACATGGTTTGCCATAAAAGCCCACTGGTCTTGCAAAGATGGAGCTAGGCATCTGCACCAGATGCTTGTCAGGTCAAGATACCTCAGCTCTGAGCACAAAGAAATTGTTGACCCTGTTATTCATCGCAATGCCTTCTTTGCTCACCCGGAGAATATTCTCATAGCAATGATGACGGATCATCGATCACACGTACGTGAACTGGGCCTGCGACGGGTTTTGAAAGCCAGGGCTGCTACAAGCCCCAGTGGACAAATACGGAGCTTTAAGGTTCCCAAAAAACTAAACTTTGACGCTGTCGAATATTTCGACATGATTGATTGGGATGATTGCCAAATCTCATCGCCTCCCATAATCAAAGATATGACTGACGCTGAACTTGATTACCTCATCTCAACGGAGGTGACACCAAACATCATCTTTGAAAAATTTCCAAATCACACTCAAGCCGTGGAAAGACATGTTAAGCTGGTGACAGAGGCTGCGAAAGCAGTTTGTGGGCACACAGCACGAGATGGGTTCGTCCGTGCTCGAATTGCTTCTCGAGAGCTAATGCCGAAGTTTGAGACGAAACGTGAATTTTCGCATTTCACTTTGTAAATATATTTGTGACATGTTATTGTATTTTTGCATATATGTTATTTCATTTCATTTAGTTGATAGTTTATTGTATTAATTATTATATTAAGGATATATTGTTGTGCTTGATGGTGGCTAAACTGAAAAACAGTTTGTCTGATGAAAAGTCATTTTTTTGCATAATGTCACTAAATATTGTAAAATAAAAGGTCGCGAAGGGAGATCAAAAAATTTTTCAAATCTCTTCAAATTTTCACACTCTGTTTTAATGACCAAATGGCACATTTTGACACATCAAGCTAGTTGAAATTCGAAAAAAAGTTTTTTTCGGCCATTTTCGCTCCACCCTAATGACCAATCATAAACATGATAAACAATAACAATGAGAACATGAAGGAAATAATAACATTGATGAAGTAATATTACAGACAATTAAAGGCAAAAGTTATATACAAAATTTACAAACAAATTACCATGGTAGCTTTAGATTTACTTTACGAACTTTGGACATAGTACGGGGCTAGCCGATCATAATGCACAACCCTAGGTTTTGAATGTGATGACTTCTGGATCCTCACTACGACGTCGTTCAGCCGGTGAAGGACTGTGTAGGGTCCATCCCAATGCGACTGCAATTTGGGTGACAGACCTTTACGTCGGATGGGATTCCATAGCCACACCTTGTCACCTTCTTGAAAGTCATGACCAGTGGACCTTGTGTCATATCGGGTCTTCATCTTCTCCGTCGCGATGTTGATTCGCTCCCGTGCGAAGTGATGAACGTCTTCCAACCGGGCCTGGAGATCCTGGACGTATTCCTCAGGCGATGAAGGCGCATCTGGAGGGAGACCGAAGACGAGATCACAAGGTAGCCGAAGTTCTCGGCCGAAGAGCATCTGTGATGGGGAATATCCGGTGGTCTCGTGGACAGCACTGCGGTAGGCCAGCAGGAACAGAGGAAGTTTCTTGTCCCAATCCTGTTGATTTTTGGAGACCATAAGCGAGAGATTATTAAGGATTGTCCTGTTGAATCTCTCCACCATGCCGTCCGATTGTGGGTGTAGTGGTGTCGTTCGAGTTTTCTCAATTTTGAGGATTTTACATAGGCCCTTAAACACAGCAGAGATGAAGTTTCTCCCCTGATCGGAATGGATCTGCAAGGGTGTCCCATATCTCGAGATCCAATGCTGGACTAGAGTCTCTGCTACAGTGGTAGCTTCTTGATCCGGAATGGAATATGCGTCGGGCCATTTGGTGAAATAGTCAATGGAAACGAGGATGTATTTGTTCCCATCAGTAGTTTTCGGTAGAGGACCAAGAATGTCGATCCCGATTCGTTCGAAAGGAGCTCCTACGTTGTAAAGATGTAGCTTCCCGCGGCTTCTTCTCTTCGGTCCTTTACGGGCAGCACAGGCGTCACAAGAATGACACCACTTCTCTACGTCATTCTTCGCCTTGCTCCAGAAGAAGCGCTCTCGAACCTTGTGGAGGGTTTTCAAGATACCAAAGTGTCCTCCAGTCGGACTACTGTGCAATTCCTTTAGAACGTCTGGAATTCTTGATCTGGGAAGGAGTAACTGCCATTTAAATGCTTTGCCATCGTCAGATTCCCATTTCCGATACAGGACGCCATTTCGCAACTGGAGAGATTTCCATAGAGCCCAGTATCTTTTCGTTGCAGGACTGTAGAGAGAAACGTCTTGTCAACTAGGTCGCCGACTGTCCTTTTCCATTAACTCTATGATAGGCTTTAGGTCTGGGTCTTCAAGCTGATCTTTTCTTACTTGGTCATCACTCCATGGATCAGGATCTGAAGATGATGAAGTAGCAGTAACTTGACAGGCAGTAGGGATTGTCGTCCCGTACTGTTTCTCAATTCGGGAGCAATAATGGCAGTTCTCGGAACAAGGTCTTCTTGATAATGCGTCAGCATTACCGTGTGACAAACCTTTTCGTGCTTAATCTCGATGTCATATTCCTGGAGCCGCTGTATCCACCTGGCTACCTGGCCCTCTGGATTCTTGAAATTCAAAAGCCAAGTTAAAGAGGCATGATCAGTCCGGAGCAGGAATTTACGGCCGTAGAGGTAATGATGGAAATGTTCTACAGCTTTAACTATGGCGAGCAATTCCTTTCTCGTGACACAATAATTTCGCTCCGACTTGGATAAGCATTTGCTCCAGTAGGCGATGACATGTTCGTTACCGTCTACTTCTTGAGATAAAACAGCTCCAACGCTCTCGTGGCTCGCATCAGTGTCAAGTATGAAGGATTTTCCAGGCTGAGGATAAGAGAGGATAGGCGTTGATGTTAAAGCCTCCTTCAGTTGTAGAAATGCATCCTCGCATTCTTTGGACCATTCAGATTTTTGTTTGCTTTCCGTCAGCTTATGCAAAGGTCGTGCAATGTTGGAAAAACCCTTCACAAACTTCCTGTAGTACGTGCAGAGCCCCAGGAAACTTCGCAGCTGATGGACATTTTCGGGGCGGCTCCAATTCTTGACTGCTGATACCTTCTCTGGATCTGTTCGTACACCCTCTGAAGAGATAATGTGACCAAGGTAGTTCACCTCACGGCGGAACAAGTTACATTTGGACGGGCTTAACTTCAAGTTGGCTTCCTTAAGCTTTTGCAGCACCTTCCTAAGATTAGCCAAATGTTCCTCAAAACTGCGTCCTATGATGATGATGTCATCCAAGTAGACAAGACAGGATTCATAAGAGAGTCCTCGTAGCACTGATTCCATAAGACGCTCGAACGTGGCTGGAGCATTGCAGAGGCCGAAGGGCATCACTTTAAACTGCCACAAGCCTTGTCCGGTTGTAAACGCCGTCTTCTCTCGGTCGTCGGGGTGTATCTCCACCTGCCAGTAGCCGCTCTTTAAATCCAGGGTCGAAAACCACTTGTGTCCGGAAAGGGTGTCCAAAGTGTCATCGCTCCGTGGAAGAGGGTAACTGTCCTTCTTGGTGATGTCATTCAGGCGTCGGTAATCAACACAAAATCTGGTGGAGCCGTCTTTCTTTCGGACCAAGACGATAGGGGATGCCCAAGGACTGGATGAGGGTTCGATGACGTCATTCTCCTGCATCTCTTTTACGAGGATCTCAACCTCTTCCTTCTTGGCGAACGGTAGTCGTCTTGGATGCTGCTTGATAGGGGGATGATTTCCAGTGTCGATCCTATGCTGCGCTAAACTCGTGCGACCAACATCTTCGGGTGTGGATGAAAACACCTGCTTGAAGTCGTCCACCAATTTTTCCGCAGCGTATCTTTGATCCTTCAATAATGCTGCACTCCCAATTAATTTCGAAGTCAAGGATTCGGAAGACACAGTCTCGGAGGAATCAATTCTTCTGATGATGCAGTTTACGGGAGTACAAGTTGCCAACACTTCTCCTTTCTTGATATTCCTCGGTATTTCACTTACATTGGCGACTCTCACAGGAACTGCATTCCTTGAAAGGTCCACAAGCGTAGATGCCACTAGTACTCCTTTTGGGCTATTACTCTGGTTAGGATATTCAATGAGGCCGAATTTAAAGCTGTTGTTTTCCTTGAGGGAGCCAGGTATTAGTACTTCTGATCTAGAGGGAATCAATGAATTAGTTTGGGCTATTATTTGATGAGCAGATTTTAAGTTATTTTCGGTATTGAAAATCACTATGTCTTCCCTCATCGAGTGCAGCTCATTATTTTTAAAGTCAATAGAAAAATCAAATTTTCTCAAAAAGTCCAGTCCGAGAATTAAGGGATCTGTAATGTCAGCGACGAATGCCGTGTGATGGTAAGTGGCACTCCCGAACATTATTTCTAAGTTCACTTTTCCTTCAATCTCGATTTTGTCACCTGTCACAGTTTGGAGAGTAACGCAGGGCGGCGTCCATAAGATCTTGAGTCCAAATTGATGAGCCACATCAGTCTTAATGATGGTAACGTTGGCTCCTGTATCCACAATCATTTCGCAGGGAAATCCATTCACATATGCGTAAATGAACAGTCCGTTGCAACCGCCAGTTCTTGGGGAAATCTGAAAAACTTTGGGAGCCGTCTTTCTTTCTGGGCGAGCTTCGCAGTTCTTTCGCACGTGGCCCTCACCGCCACATTTCCAGCACTTCAGTGGTTGTCCACTTTGGTCTTTGCGAGTCTTCTTCAGGATCCCCGAGATTTCTTTGATTTGTCGCTCAATTTCCGAGAGACGAGTCGAGTTCGAATCCTGGGCACTCACTTCCAAGCCCCTGATTGAATGGCGATCCTTGCGGGATATTTGCTGTGCAGCTTCGAACTTCATTGCGTAGATCAGACCGGATTTAAGATCTTTAATATCCGCCATCCGGAAAGCCGTCTGAATTTCTGGATTTCGCACTCCATCTATGAAGTAGTTCAGGGCCAGGCTATCGCGAACACCCGAAGGACAGTCCGAGAAGGCGAGATGGGAAAGCCTCTCAACGTCGGCTGCAAAAACTTGCAAAGTCTCCCCAGCCCTCTGGAGTCGGGATTTGAGCTGAAGTTGGCTGAATTCTTTTTGGCATGATTCGCCAAAGCGAAGCTCCAAGGCTGATGATAAGGCTTCGAAGTCACGGTGCTTGTCCTCTGGGAAGGTCTGTAGTATTTCAGCTGCATCCCCTCTCAGCGAGGCTGCAAGGTGACAGGCTTTCGTGGAAGAGTCCCAGGAGTTTGCTTCTGCAACGATGAGGAACTGCTTCTTGTAAATATTCCACGAGGTCTTCCCGTCAAATGTGGCCAGTTTAATGGATGAACGAGAAGTTCCAGCTGCACCTACACAGTCACTTGAGTTGTTGCAGGATGCTGATAACTTCGATTCAAGTTCTTTAATTTTTTTTTCAACATTGTTTTCTACTGTGGTGATTCGATTCTCAACGCTGTCAACTTTCTCTTCCAGAGCCTCCACTTTATTTTCCACATTGGTAAATTTACTTTCCACCAAACTTTTCATTGACGTTAAATCGCTTTTAATTTCTTCAGCTAGATCATTTTTCAATTGTTCTTGATTAGTTGCCAGATCAATTTTTAATTGTTCTTGATTAGTAGCCAGAGTCGCCATATCATTCTTTATTTGCTCTTGATTTGAAGTTATGCTTGCGGTTAAATCACTCTTTAATTGTTCTTGATTCGCAGTCATGTCACTTTTAACAGCGTTGATCGCATCAAGGAGTTTTTGCAGTTGTTCCTCCATTGCTCGAGTAATCACCATAAAATTCCGAAGTCAAAAAGTCCTTAGGAAGAAAAGTCCGAATTCACAGGTAATTCCAAGAAAGTCCTTGAAGATGCCCCACGTTGGGCGCCAAAATTGTAACGAGTCCGTAGCACCTTCAACTTTCTTTAAATGAGCATTCCAATCTTGAGGAAATAACTAGAAATTTATTTACAAGTATGTACACTATTTACAATAAAGCAGGAAACAATTGCTAAACATCCAGCAATTAGGTAGCAAAACAGTACACTGTACTCTCAACAGTAACTCAGCACCACGTATCTAACGTGAACAGTAATTAAGAAATTACAAAAGCAAAAACAACATTCGCCCAAAGCGAATAAAAACGAGCACTCTCAGAAATCAACATCTGAAAAGAACTGACTGACTGTGTTCAAGGCCAGCTATTTATACTCGAAACGTAGTTTCGATAATGTTCCAGCAAAATCCGGAGTATTCCAAATCATTCATAACTTGAAATAATCCATTGAGAAAGTTCTAGCAATAAAAAGAAAAAGAAAACACTCCGAGCGAAAAATATCTTCACGCTTATTAAATGCAGGGCAAGTGTAAAAACTACAAAACGTTACAGGGCCGGTATACAAGTGATAAAAGTGATATCTTCAGATACTTTTGCAACATGACGTCAGATAAAACTAAAACTAATGAAAATGATGCAAGGCAGGAAAAACAACAACTATTTACAAGATTTGTAACATTGCCCCCTTCCCAAGGACTGCACGTCCCGGGCAGTACAATCCCCAGAAAGGAAGCAAGGGAAAATTTACAGGTGCACACATTACATGATGACCAATAGGGTGGAGCGAAAAAACTTTTTTTTTATTTTGCTTAGCTTGTATGTGGAAAACGTGCCTTTTGTATACAGTAACAAGTCTGCAAAATCACAATATTTTCTGACAATTTTTTGATCTCCCTTCGCCTCACTGAAAAATTGACATTTTGAGATTTTATGCCAAAATACTGCATTGAAAGACTTTGTAGGGCACTTTGAATGTCCTACTTTTTTTTTTCACCTTTTACGTCGATTTTTACTAAAATTGACATTTTTAATACTTTACTTTAATTTCGATAGATGGCATTAGTAGTTATTAGAAAAATAAAAGGATTTTTTCCCGCCTGTTATTATTAGTTTTGCAGCAGCTATCTTGCAAGCGTAGTAAATATTCAAAGGTTAGTTCCTTTTTATAGATTTGATGGGTTTTCATTTATGATTTTGTTGCTAGATTGTCTGAATTCAGCACGGCTTATTATATTATTGCTAATATTAAATTATACTACTGTTATTATATTACAATACGGAACTACGAAACCAGAACTGTTTCGGTTTTCTGATAGATTAGAATCGAACTTTTTTTAAGCTGAAAATCAGTTTCAGTTGTATATTTGTTTTTCAAAGAGATATTTTCTATCATGTAAAAAAAATACTAAATATATATTTTTTATTTATGAAATAATAAACATTACATTTATTGTATAAATCAAATCGATGGCAGTCACAAGAGGCAAAGTATCATGCGTGATATTTGGGTCTCCAAGAAATTTTCCGTCCAATACTCTCCCAACTTACACCGATGTTATGAAAAAATATATGCAACTACGACAAGACCTTAAGACGGAAAATGGAAAATACCCATCATTTTTTGATATATCGCATAAACTTTGTTATGAAGTGGAAGAGATCTGGACAAAGGCCTCACTTCCAACGGTCAGTCACGCACATGCTATTGAAAAACTGAGATCATTCCACAACAAATACAATACGATCCTGAAAGCTTACAAAGGGAAAAAAAATAATATCAACTACCAACGGAGACTGACTGATTTTCGTAACAAAGCCAACAGCTTATTTGATCTCAGCAAATGTAAGTGCTTCGACATGACTTCAAACTGCAAATGCTCTAAAGAATTTAAAGTTCCGGCAAAGGAACGTATTTTTCTCCATGATCAAAGAGGACCAAGAAAGATGATTATCAGTGGTATAGATAAGGGGGAAACAGCGAAACTGAGGAGAAAAATTAAAAGGGAGCAAGTCATTCTCAATCGAGTAAATAAGCTAAGTATCATACAGAGCAAAAATACATCCAATTTTGCAGATACTGACAGCATTGAAGAGGAATCTCACTCGTTGGGCAGTGGGACAGACGATGCGTACATACCTGATGAAAAACCAACTGAGAATAAGACAAAGAAAAATATGACATGTAAGAAAATTAAAATCCCTCTACCTTCACTTGCTAAAGCTTGCGATCGTATCGGAGTCTCAGATAGATCTGCTGCTGTATTGGCAACATCAGTTCTGCACGATGTTGGTCTCGTGTCGCCAATAGACCGATCTAAAGTAATAGATCGAAGTAAGATCCGTAGGGAAAGAAGAAAAACTCGCAGGAAACTCCAAAAAGATGACAATCAAATTAATCAGGCTCATTGTGACATAGAGGGAATATATTTTGATGGTCGAAAAGATCAGACTTTGACACAAGTAGTCGACAGTGACAGCAAGTACCACAGAAAACTCCTGACAGAAGAACATATAAGCATCATCGCAGAGCCTGGTTCTTCTTACTTTAGCCACACTACTCCGGCATCAGGCTCCAGCAAAGACATTGCTGAGGCAATAGTCTCTAGTTTCATAGAGCAAAATACACAAATGGAGAGCATTAAAGTTATAGGGTGTGATGGCACGAATGTGAATACAGGTCATAGAGCAGGTGTTATACGACGACTGGAGGAAACAATAAAGCGTCCTCTGCAGTGGCTGGTATGTCTGCTCCACGCTAATGAGCTACCTTTGCGCCATCTTTTCCATTCACTGGATGGCACTACTTCAGGACCACGGGGACTTTCTGGAGAAATCGGAAAGCGGCTTGCTACGTGCACCAATCAGCCTGTTACTTCTTTTGAACCCATACAGTTATTAGAGGAGTTATCCAATCTGGACCCGAAGAGGTTAAGCACAGATCAACGCTATCTACCGGAAATGTGCAATAGCATCAGCAAAGGTGAATGTAGCCTTACTTTAGCAAATAGAAACCCTGGTTGCCTAAATCACTCACGATGGATCACTACAGCCAATCGAGTTCTTAGATTATATGTTAGTGAATTGGAACCTTCAGAAAATTTGAAAACGCTTGTTAAATTCATTATTCGTGTGTATGCCCCAACATGGTTTGCCATAAAAGCCCACTGGTCTTGCAAAGATGGAGCTAGGCATCTGCACCAGATGCTTGTCAGGTCAAGATACCTCAGCTCTGAGCACAAAGAAATTGTTGACCCTGTTATTCATCGCAATGCCTTCTTTGCTCACCCGGAGAATATTCTCATAGCAATGATGACGGATCATCGATCACACGTACGTGAACTGGGCCTGCGACGGGTTTTGAAAGCCAGGGCTGCTACAAGCCCCAGTGGACAAATACGGAGCTTTAAGGTTCCCAAAAAACTAAACTTCGACGCTGTCGAATATTTCGACATGATTGATTGGGATGATTGCCAAATCTCATCGCCTCCCATAATCAAAGATATGACTGACGCTGAACTTGATTACCTCATCTCAACGGAGGTGACACCAAACATCATCTTTGAAAAATTTCCAAATCACACTCAAGCCGTGGAAAGACATGTTAAGCTGGTGGCAGAGGCTGCGAAAGCAGTTTTTGGGCACACAGCACGAGATGGGTTCGTCCGTGCTCGAATTGCTTCTCGAGAGCTAATGCCGAAATTTGAGACAAAACGTGAATTTTCGCATTTCACTTTGTAAATATATTTGTGACATGTTATTGTATTTTTGCATATATGTTATTTCATTTCATTTAGTAGATAGTTTATTGTATTAATTATTATATTAAGGATATATTGTTGTGCTTGATGGTGGCTAAACTGAAAAACAGTTTGTCTGATGAAAAGTCATATTTTTCCATAATGTCACTAAATATTGTAAAATAAAAGGTCGCGAAGGGAGATCAAAAAATTTTTCAAATCTCTTCAAATTTTCACACTCTGTTTTAATGACCAAATGGCACATTTTGACACATCAAGCTAGTTGAAATTCGAAAAAAAGTTTTTTTCGGCCATTTTCGCTCCACCCTAATGACCAATCATAAACATGATAAACAATAACAATGAGAACATGAAGGAAATAATAACATTGATGAAGTAATATTACAGACAATTAAAGGCAAAAGTTATATACAAAATTTACAAACAAATTACCATGGTAGCTTTAGATTTACTTTACGAACTTTGGACATAGTACGGGGCTAGCCGATCATAATGCACAACCCTAGGTTTTGAATGTGATGACTTCTGGATCCTCACTACGACGTCGTTCAGCCGGTGAAGGACTGTGTAGGGTCCATCCCAATGCGACTGCAATTTGGGTGACAGACCTTTACGTCGGATGGGATTCCATAGCCACACCTTGTCACCTTCTTGAAAGTCATGACCAGTGGACCTTGTGTCATATCGGGTCTTCATCTTCTCCGTCGCGATGTTGATTCGCTCCCGTGCGAAGTGATGAACGTCTTCCAACCGGGCCTGGAGATCCTGGACGTATTCCTCAGGCGATGAAGGCGCATC
>JAXGGA010025022.1:0-11175 GCA_038373865.1 Uloborus plumipes | reverse complement strand
CGTGTAGAATATAATTAAACGTGCAAGACTGACGTAACGTATGACTAAACGTATATATATCAGCAACTTCTTGAGCGTAACATGAATTAAAGAACTTATCAATAGCGTTACAACTATTTAATTTTATTGAGATTGAATTCTGAAACTTGTTTTGTACAGATCATACTGCTAACACAAAAAAATATAAATAAACACAAAAAAATATGTATAAATATTTATAAAATTATATTAATTATAAAAATAATACTTTTTATTGTTTACCAGAATTTGACGCCCTTCATTAGCTTTATTGATAAGCAGGGCTTAATTTTTGGCAAAAAAAAAAAAAAAAACACCACAGGAGTCTTGTTGTCATACTGAACGTATTGATTCGTTCCTAATAAGGCAACTATTCAAAATTAAAAGCGTTAAAAAAGTAAATAAAACGAGGTGAAAATGAATACCTAAGCTGCGTCCAATAAAGCCTTCAAAACCGGTGTGTTTGATTTCATATTATAGTAGAATGCAAAAGTATGGAACAATTATGTAGAATTCTGCGGGGCTGTAAGAAAAGCAGTGTCTTAATATAGTGGACCTCAGACTTGCTGGCTCGGTTTGCAGTAAACAAGCATTAGCAAAATAAGTTTTTTCGAGAAGCATCGTTATTTGCTCATAGTAAGAAACATTTTCAATTTAAAACTTGCGTGTAACACATAGCTAAGATATATTTCCTGGAAGCATTTTCTGTATTTGCTTATCGCGTGTACTATTGCTACGGATTCGTTATTTTTGACTCTTGCACTGGGCGCAAAAAATGCTGAAGAAAAACACTACCATTATATTTACACTATTGAGGATCAACTTTTTTTTTTTGTGGTTAGTGTGTAAGCAGTAGTAGAAAAAAAATCTGCTTTCTCGCATTCCAGTTTTAGTTAAAACCGTAACACTGGCGGAAAAACAAGGGAGTCATAATACGTGACGTTATGAAGTGTTGCATCACAAGGGACAATTAACATGAGACATAACCACCGTTGTAATTGTTAAATGAAGTCATTAGTCGTTATTGCATTCTCACTGAAAGAGAAATCTTTAAGACAACAGAAAAAAATCGTCTGTGCTACTAAAGGTTACGTAAGACATGCCACCATTGCTTTAGGGACCAAAGTGACTGCTCGTTAGTTTTCAAAATTGATATGTTGTTAGCTCCGGAGAGCGCCATTGATGAGCTTTGCTGTTTATTGTCTAATGTTAAAAAATTCTCAGAAAAAAAAGTAGTTTAGCTCCCGTGACATCCAATTCATAATAAACGAAGTGTATACAAGATTCGTGTAATGAAAAGTAATTCATTAAAACTAAATTATTTTTAATGAATAGGTGGTGTTAAAATTTGGTTACTTAAAAAGGATAAATGAAAATGTCTTTTTAAATCTTTATCCTTACCCTTACATTATCCCTCTCCCTCCTTACCCTCCCTCGTTCGCTGTGCACGCACTAAAAGAAAAAAAAAAGGTTACAAAGAGAAGCCCTCAGTTACATTCCAGGCTACGATCGAGGTTATTATGTCATTTCGTAAAATAAAAAATGTACGAAAATTACGCATTTTACGCACAACGCTAGAATATATTTGCTATTTTCAACCTACAGTCGGAGTTGTGCAAAAACTAGTACTTGAGCTGTGCAAAAGCTGCTTACGTTCAACTAAAAAGTGAACGCGACTTTCACTTATACTCTCTTCATACTTTAAATTTTTTAGCGCTTTTAACCCATTAATGCCTAACGTCCCTTTTTAATAATAGTGTTCAATTATTACTTTGGTATTGTTTCAATCATTGTTAACAGATTTCAGCACATAACCACTGTAAAGTGTGTTCTGTAGCCTTGTAACCAGTATACAAAATATCTTTGGTAAAAAAAGTCAGGCATTAATAAGTTAATTGATTTTTTACTTTGGCGAAAGTGCTGTGCAGGAGCATTGAAAGGGCTATCCTCAGGTATTTTTGGGGTGATTTCTACTTTCTACGTTGACTTTGTAGAAATACGTTGAATTTGATGAATTCGGTAGAAATATTAAGCTTTTACTGTAGACAATTGATGTTGTTGTTTTGATCCCGCTAGGCTGGCTTTTTGCGATGCGCTGCTTCACTTTTCCAACTGTACTGTAATTTGAGTTAAGTGCAACTGCCACAGTACACATGCCATAAAGATCCGTTTTGCAGGGTAGGCAACCAGCCACAGCGCAACAACACATTCACACAAAGTAAAGGGCAAAAACAGAAGAGAGAAAGTACATCCATGCCTGAGCCCAGATTCAAACCTGGAACCTTCCTATTCACAGTCACACTTCTTTGAATACTAGACAAGGTGACAGGCGTTGCACACAATCACTGAACACTTATAGAAATAAATGCTGGAACTAGCTTTGAACTTCATACTGTCAAAAATATTAAATTTCCGCGGAGTGTAGTTTCATCTATGTAACTTTTAGATATTACAAAAAGCTTATCGTTGCTACTTGTGTTAAAAAGTCGAACTATAAACTTTAAATGTTCAAACCGTTAATTGTATTCAAAACTTTCTTGCAATTAATTCGCTGAACTTACAGTTTGGGAGAGAAACCTTGGGATCTGTTAGTGTTGTGGTTACTGAAAGCTTGGCTGTCCGAGCCCGAGTAAGCACATCTGACCGCTTAGAAGGCGGAATAATTACGGCTTCCGTTCTTATGAGCACCATTAATGTGGAAGTAAGACTTAGCTCGAAAAACATGCCATAAGACCCGTTTATAGAACAGGCAGCCGCTCACAACACACTTATTCACACGCAAAGAGAGAGGACAAGGACAGGAGAGCGAAAGTATATCCATGCCTGAGCCAGAATTCGAACCCAGGGCTTCCTCGTCCCAGACTCCTCTGACCCTGGACAAGGTGGCCGGCACATTGGTTTCTTTCAATACTTAACAAGTGTCGTAAAGTGGTTAGTTATAATGTAAAAATAATGAAATGATTGGCCGTACACAAATAAGAAAATCGTAAGTAAAAAAATTGAATGAAACGCAATAGTTACGTTTGAACTCCCAGAGTTCGAAACCCTAAACTAAATAGGCAAGGTGTCGATAACCCTAACCGTAACAAAAGGAAGATTAACCCTAACGAGATAGAGCACATGGGAAAATAAACAGAAATTTTAAACTGAAGAAACTTATTTTATTCATCACAAGGCATTATACAAATTATTTATCTGAGTTAATTTCAGAAAAATCAAGTAAAACCGAGCTTAATAATTTAGACCAGAGATAGCCACAAGTAATAAAACATCGCATGCCTAAATCAAACATTAAAAGTCTGCCAAGGGAAATTTAGGTTTAAAGAAACAAGGGAAACAAAATTATATAAAAAGAAATGGAAAGGGAAAGAGTAAACTCACGGTACGTTCCAATAATCTACATAAAGGGCAGATATGCCACAAAAAGGCATACCGCCCAAACTATTCTAAACTACATCTTAAAATCTAAATCAGTGCAAGCCGCCGAGAGACGAGAGAGCTAGAGAGAGATAAAAAATCCCGCTCAACACCAGGTTACAAGAAACTAAGGAATTCGCCAAGAGCCGAGCCAAAGCAGGTTTCTCAAAACGGCGCATCGCCAAGACAGAGTAGAGGAGAAGAGGGGAAAAAGTTGCCAAAAGCGATAAATGATTAAACAAGCGTGAGAGCAGTAGTTCTTCCAAACCGCAACATGCCAATGGTCAAAATATCCCCACAGAAAGTGCATAGTAACAAGAAGAATTTAAACGCAGAGCGGGGAAGAAAACCAAAGTAAAAGGAACAAAATCCAAATTTTAACCAATGGAGTGTGTAATAAAATATTACACATGACATTACTCCCCTTTCATTAGAAATTTTTTTTTTTTTTTTTTGAAAAGGCCAAAGGCCAAAGAAAAATGAAAAAAAAAAAGAGAAAAAGAGAGCAAGGCAAACATGAAAGATAGAAAACAAGGCAGACAGATTATAACATACATATGCAATGATCCAATAAAAACAAAATTTTTAAGTGAATGGTAAAATTTTGTTGACATGCAAGGAATGTCCAACATGACTCAAACTGTCTAGTACTAAAGTTCATGCCTGCATGAACTGATTAAGTCATACCAAACACACTGACCGACAAACAAAATAATACCCAAAAGTTAATTAGACAACATGATTAATCAAATCTTCAATATTGAACCCTAAAGGCAATGGCTTCATGCAACAGCCGCACAAAACCCGATATCATATTGAATAATTGTTTTTCTTCAAAATTGATTTCATTAAAAAATAAACAGAGAAATTCATTTACCAAAACTAACTGACGATTGAACTAAACTCTTTTGAGATGTAAACACAGGCATCAAGTACGTGCCCACTCGAGCAAGATATCCATAATTAAACCCTAACAAATATCATGAGTAATTTAAAAATGAAAGGTACATAGTATGGAATCATTAAACAGCATGAATAACCAGACCTTTATGATTTTTTTTTTTTTTGTAATTAGAGAATATTTAATGTTGAAAACACAGAACATCAATGATAACATGTGAAAATTCAAGTATGTGTATTCAAGTAGTCTGTTTAACTTGTTATAAAAAGCATAGAAATAAGTTTCATAAAGATACTAAAAACACCAATTCAGTTAAATATCCCTGATATGTGCAACGTCACCCAAAATGATATTTCAAAATGTGTTCACATTTTTTATAATTTGTACCAACATGAAAAACAATTTTATTTTATTTATTACTCAAAGGAAAACATTACTAAGTGCAAAAATGAACTATAGTACCAAATGGCATACTACAGCTACAACCCAAAATTAATGCAAGTCTAAATTGAAAATGACCTGTGAAAAAGTTTTAGGAACTCATATAATGTCAATAGAATGGATACTTTTTTTTTTTGAAAACAAAACCAACAGCAGTTGTCAAATTAAAAAATTTTTTTGTCACCCAACTATAATCAAAGCACAGAACAATTAACATATAAATTTAAAATAATTAAAATTATTTTTATCTTCAGTTTCAGTGAACTAAAAATATTTAAAAAAATTGAAGTGCAGTACACCTCCTTCAGTATTTTTGTTTATACTGGATAAATTAATTGCCAACATCTTGTGAAGGGAACCCGTCAAATGCTGCTTATTGTGAGAAAGCACACACTGACTAAAAACACACATAAATCATACAATTTGAATAATAAAATTTCAGGCAATGATAAGAGGGGACAAAAACAAAATTAAATCTGACTTCAATGTAGATATTTTTCTTTCTTTTTTTTTTTTTTTGAATAGTTGTAGTTAAATTAAACCACCAACAAAATTTTCAAAAGGAGATTTGATATCAGAGCAAGAAATGAATTAAAGTCTCATAACACATTATTTAAAAATGAGAAAATGTGGAGAAAAATGCTGCAACCAATCAAAACCAATCACCAACTATGTAAATACCAACTATTCAGCAAAACTACAAAATGTTTCGGTCGTTAAAAAAAATTAGGTAAACAGATTTTTAAAAAAATTGTTGTAGTTCAGAAGAAAAATCAGTTGAAAAGGCAGGAATTTGTGATTCCGATGACAAATGATGTCCGATGACACATGTGGTGTTGAAGTTTATGTTAAACGTGCTGACACACTGACGGAATGATGCAAAAAGGTTCATCAATAAAAGCGCGATTAATGATGATCATACTGTGTAGCCGATTGATCAGGTCGCATCACAGTTGTCCGTATGATTCACACCACGAAGCACCAAAAGTTTTTATAAACCATTTACATAAATACAAGCGTTCGACGAGCACGAGTAACACACGGCGCGAACGATGAGAAGAATCGTTTTCGATGCAAAAGTAAACCGCAGTGTACCGAACACGCAAATATTATCAGGGGGAACCGGAGGAAAGGATGGCACAATACGAAATCACACGGTGAAGGAGCACAATCATCTCCTCCAGAGGGGGTCGATGACGTCAAAAACCAAAGGCGACGGTGAAGGCAGGGGAAAACGTATCAGCTGCGGATGGATGAATATTGTCGTTGATTCACAGGCGAAAACAGCGAAGAACAGAAATGTGACGGGAGGCACAAGATCGATGATGCTGAAGCAGTAACATGATGCTCACCGTCAGGAAACACAAGCACCAAGGGAGGCAGAACTGTAGACTTTGGGCGCCAACCAGCGAACCATGGCCTTGAAGCACAACACACTTGGATGAAGAGTTTTTCGGGAAGCAGCAACAATCAGGTAGGGAAAGAAGCAGATACAGTCCAGTTAGGTACGAATCGATGGCACAACAGAAGAAATTTTGAAGCAGCAGAACACATCAGGAATGCAGACACACACCAGTGACGCAAGACTTCGATGAAATACAGCAACACAACTCGGATGATATCAACATCAATACTCAGGAAACTTAATAAATTTCTTCAGTCTTATTTATTATTTTTATTTATTTCTTATTTTTTTTTATTTATTTATTTATTATTTTTTTTTTTAATAATTGTAACAGGACACGGTACCGTGAGCACCCCAAAAAAAATTGAATAGCAAAAAGATTAAGAAAACACGTGGCAGACAAAAAGAAAAAAAATCGACACAGCCCAAATAGTAAAGGAAAGGCACGAGCACCAAATGTCGTAAAGTGGTTAGTTATAATGTAAAAATAATGAAATGATTGGCCGTACACAAATAAGAAAATCGTAAGTAAAAAAATTGAATGAAACGCAATAGTTACGTTTGAACTCCCAGAGTTCGAAACCCTAAACTAAATAGGCAAGGTGTCGATAACCCTAACCGTAACAAAAGGAAGATTAACCCTAACGAGATAGAGCACATGGGAAAATAAACAGAAATTTTAAACTGAAGAAACTTATTTTATTCATCACAAGGCATTATACAAATTATTTATCTGAGTTAATTTCAGAAAAATCAAGTAAAACCGAGCTTAATAATTTAGACCAGAGATAGCCACAAGTAATAAAACATCGCATGCCTAAATCAAACATTAAAAGTCTGCCAAGGGAAATTTAGGTTTAAAGAAACAAGGGAAACAAAATTATATAAAAAGAAATGGAAAGGGAAAGAGTAAACTCACGGTACGTTCCAATAATCTACATAAAGGGCAGATATGCCACAAAAAGGCATACCGCCCAAACTATTCTAAACTACATCTTAAAATCTAAATCAGTGCAAGCCGCCGAGAGACGAGAGAGCTAGAGAGAGATAAAAAATCCCGCTCAACACCAGGTTACAAGAAACTAAGGAATTCGCCAAGAGCCGAGCCAAAGCAGGTTTCTCAAAACGGCGCATCGCCAAGACAGAGTAGAGGAGAAGAGGGGAAAAAGTTGCCAAAAGCGATAAATGATTAAACAAGCGTGAGAGCAGTAGTTCTTCCAAACCGCAACATGCCAATGGTCAAAATATCCCCACAGAAAGTGCATAGTAACAAGAAGAATTTAAACGCAGAGAGGGGAAGAAAACCAAAGTAAAAGGAACAAAATCCAAATTTTAACCAATGGAGTGTGTAATAAAATATTACACATGACAACAAGGAAAATATTCAGTTATTACTTGCGAATAGTCAAATCTTATATGCAACGAAATCTAATTTAAAAATATTTGTTCATTTTTTTAGCGGCGGGAAGTTTATAAGATATCATACATGAATTACACTTTCATATGTTTCTTAAAAAGTTTAATTTAACTATTAATTAATTAATTTAAGTAATTAACTGCTATTACCATAATGAGCTAAACATATCTTGTCTTGCAATTTTAACATAGTCTTGCAATTTTTCTAAATCATAACAAATCTAACTTCTCTATTGAACGCTTCAAATTATAAACTACAGTTTTAATTAGAGAAAATTTCTTTTATTCATAGCTGAAAATTTGATGAACTGCTTTTGTTCTCTCAGACGTTTCGTACATAAACGAAGTAAACTGGCACCATCATATTTTTTTCCCTTTTCCCATCATTTCCTGAAAAATAAAGAACTTCACTAAAAAAAGTCCATTGTTTTACTAAGATTTTGTTTTATATTGCCAATTTTTACTTCCAAATTCTGTAAAAGAAATATTCTCGAGTGATTTACCCTTGAGTATAACATTTATTAAAGTATCAATTATAAAACCCGCAGGTTTTTCCCTGCAAATTAAATTGTTCTTCTCTAGCAATAAAAACATGTAACGAAAATAGCATATCGGTTTAAAACTGATTCAATAATTATAGTAAACTAAAAAACAATTCTCTATAGCGATGAACATTTTTAACTTGATAACTTGTTAACTATTACAATGATTCTTTTTTTTTTTTTTTGAAATGAATTAAGATTCGTTTAATGTGCAACTTAAAGTGAGTAATTCTAAGAAGTATTTAATGTGGGGAACACAAATACTATCAATAGCCGCAATTACTTTTTCTTCTAGCAGTTTAACTTTCTCAAGTATACTTTCAAAGGCAATTTTAGTATGTTTTCCCTTTATATGTTTTTTCTTTTTTTTTTTTCGATTTCCTCTTTTTTTTTTGCTTTAGAAAACGGCTTTAAAAAACACGATTATTAATTAATTCCTATTTACTTTTCGTTAGAAGTTATACATCTTTTATCTAGATAAAAGTAAATTTTCAACATAAAACAAAAATAACGATTTGAAAGCGACGTCATAATTTTCTGTCAAAGTAAAGACAGCTACGTGACATCTTTCGTAATCCGGCAATAAGGAGGATGTGCAAATTTTAGCGCCATTTCGAAGATTGTTGCCATATTTGGCGCTGTTCTAACCAAGACCCACGATTCATTGGCGAAATTTGCTTAGAAGATTTCCGTAAAACATTTTCTTTAATGTACACACATTCATTTCATTCATTTCACCCTCCAGGGTCCCCCGTGCCTACCAGCTTAGTGGTTTAACCGGGATAGGGCCCTGAAGAGCGCTCTGTTCTTAATTTTGAACCAGAACCTAGGGTCGAGCAAACCATAGGCCCTAGCACCCCCAGAGGTATCGTTTCACTTGGAGGACTTTGTGGCCACGACATTTTTAACGCCTCCCAGTCACCATTAATCAAGACGGTGGATCTTTGATCGGCTGGGATCGAACCCGGGTCCTTTCGGACACGAGTCCGATGCCTTACCGATCGGGCCACCACGGCCCTTTAATGTACACACAGCAAACTGAGAGAAAAACGTATTTCAAATATTTAACGCTTCCAATTTAAAACACCCCCTCTATTGTATTTTTAATTTTTCCGAATTCCTTTTATTTATTTTTTTTCACAATTTAAGTTTTTTAACGACCTTAACATTTTTAATGTTTTGTGTTTCTTTTAACTTAAAAACACGTATGTGCATGAGGAAAGGTGGGACAGTAGGTATAAGCTCTGCAGGAATTTCGTATTGATGGCACTTTTTCTGCATTTAATGAAAGACACCTGAAATTAAATGTACTATTATATATAAACATACAGCGAAAATTTAAAATTTTGCCTCAAACATATTCAGCTATGACTTATCAATAAACATAAAACATGCATCTTATTTTCATTTTTATACAATCCCTTGCAATTCCATTCACATTGTATCCAACTTACCATACTTATCTCTAAGAAGGATATCTATTGCGCTATAAATACAGATACATTGAATTTATCATGCGTTTTAAGTCTTTTCTAGTAAGTAAAATTTCTCTCTCCACTCTTTTTAGCAGTAAATAACTTTATTCTTTTCAGGACATGTTTTCTTCATGCTGCTGGAATTGCTTGTTTCTGTATTATCACCTTATGGTTCAATATATTTTTATTTTATTATTTTTTAAAATCTTTTTCAGGTTCCGGATTTCTTGCGTTATCTATTGATGTTAAACAATAAACCTGTCATGCGCTTATCAAAGCCTAAATTGGGTAATAATACGTTTTGTATCCCTAAATACTGAAAAAGGAGAGTCAGTTTGATTTTTTATTAACCGTCATGTTTGAGTAGCATTTAATAAAAAGATTAATGTATCATACAAAATTAATTTTTAAGTTATTTTCTTTTACACAATTGTTAAAGTTTCTCTGGATTAATTTTATTTTCTATTTATATAATTTAATCATTACATCAAAACATAAAGCTAAATGTATGATGAATTTTGACGCTAAAAACAAAACCGTGTGATTATTTGTGCCTAAATATTTAACTAAATTGAAAAAAGAATATGTGACCGTAAAACAATATTTAACCATATCGTCGGTACGATGCTAAAATAACGAACGTGAAAAATCGCGTTTTTCAAGTTCGAGTTTGACAAATAGTTAATATTAAGTGATACCTTTGAACAATAGTTTTACACTTAAACATATCTATAAAAATTTAAAATTTTAAAATAACCAAAAAAAAAGGTGGGAAAAAATTAGATTCAGTGTTTTAGCTCTCCTGAAAAGCGCCTATTTTCGCATTTGTAATTTTAGCATGGTTTCGACGATATATGTACCTAATTGTGTTGGCGGCACAACGCATCAGATTACTCTGCTAGGCACACTTTAATGAACTTTTGAATGGACGTTGACAACAGGACTGGAGACGGACATTTTAGATGCGGCCGGCGGAAAAGGGGGGTGTGTGTTGGTGGCTAGATAAAGCAATAGTTGTTTTTAAATACGCGCTTTTTAGCTTGTGCATGTAATTTTAAAGTTTGAGCTTGTATAACGTTTATTGTTAAAAATGGTTTCATATTCAAGATGTTTGACCAGCTCACAGCTTTATCGAAGATGGTCTCTACTCAATATCACCTCGGAGATGGTGAAGGCATCATGTTTACAGCTCAAGGTAACATCCAGTTTACTAACTCTTAGTTGTATAAGTGGTTGGGTCAATTACCAAAACAATAGTTTACTCCTTACACAGTGCGAAAGTGAAGTGAGATCGTAACAAATGAAAAAGAGTTGTAGCAAAGGGAAAAAACTTTCACTTTATTCCATACTGCATTGTGTATAAGTGAATTTTCAAAATGAATATTGAGTTATACACTGCAAAAAATAAAACGTTGTTTTTACCGCATAATACTGGCAGCCAAAATTCAAGTTTAAAACTGTAAATTGCATGGTCATAAACTGTATATAAACGCACGGTAAAAAAAAAAAACTATTGTAATATTAACAGATTTATAGTTTATTACTATGAAATTTTCTTCA
>JAXGGA010025021.1:0-11177 GCA_038373865.1 Uloborus plumipes | reverse complement strand
ATCTGTATTGTACTATCTGTGGAGGCAAGGCGCATAGTACGCAGTCCTCATGTGTGTCGAAGTTTACTGACTTCTAGAATAGAATAGAATTATTTTCAAGATATTATAATTTATTCCTTAAAATTATATATCATTAATTAAACAATTACGACAGTAACACTATTAAACAATATCAATCTCTTAATGCTATAGCGTGAACAATATTTTTTGTTAGTCCATCTTTAGCTAACACAAACAAACTGGATGGTTTACCCACTCGAGAGCATGCCACGTATAATTGTCCGTGTGAAAAACATGGTGTTCTCAAATCTAAGCCACAAACAGACATCGTTTGACCTTGGGATTTGTTGATAGTCATTGCAAATGCCAATCTAATCGGAAACTGAATACGTTTGAATTGAATTGGCACATCTGTTGGTATAATAGGAATCCGTGGTATGAGTATATTTTCACCTCTGAACTTGCCATTTAAAATCCTGGCTTCGATCACGTTTTCATTAATTTTTGAATGACTAATCGCGTACCGTTGCACAGCCGGGGCGGGTTCAAATTACGAAGCAAGATAAATTGGAGATCCAACCTTTATTTTTTAAAAATTTGTGTCACTTTAATGGTCGTTCATACCAACCCCCCCCCCCCTCTCGCAGTGAAAAAAAACTTTACACAGCAGATTTTGCCTAATAACTCAACACTCATGGTGTTTGATACATTTTATTTGTTTGTAATGATGTTTTTTGGTCACAACCAATATGAAAATCACAAAAAATAGTTACTTTAATTTTTAACATATATTTATCTTCTTCAGAATTTTTGACTTTTAATTTTGCCTTGAATTTGACGTAAATGCAAGGTATAAAATACAGAATTTTATAAAGGTACAAAAATTAACATAATATAATTGATAGTGTATATAATTTTTGAAAAAATAATATAAGTGCGGAAATCAAAAACCATTTATTGCCACAATCGATTCAAAGCCCCCAAAAATGGCGCAAACGTCCATAAGAAAATTCTACAGCATCGAAGGACCCCATTGCCAATTTTAACAAAGATCCGACCAAAACTGTCATTTTGTACAATAAAAAAATATGGGGTAGATCCCCATGAGGGGATGTACCTGCATAAGGACATTACAATCATTAAAATCATTCAAAAAAAAAAAAACCATGCAGCTGTTCGAAAAAATCCTTGCGGGCCTGGATTCGATCTCATTCCATCAGGAACTTCAACCTGACGCGCACAACCACTTGACCATCGGGTCGCTCATTGAAGTAAGGATTTACGATAACACATATTGTTTTAAATGACATGAAATGTTAGTTTTTCGATCATAACTTTTTTTCTAGTAAACAAATATCGTCAGTACCTAAGTTACACCATCTCCTATCGATTAAAAAAAATCGTCCAAATCGGTTCAGTAGATCAGATGTTATGTGCGAACAAAAAAAATTTAGGGTTGGACTACCCCTAACATTTAGGGGGATGAAAAATAGATGTTGGCCGATTCTCATAGATACTGGATAAGCACAAAAAATTTCATCAAAATCGGTCAAGCCGTTTCGGAGGAGTATGGCAACGAAAACTGTGACACGAGAATTTTATATATTAGATTTTGTTAATCGGTGCTTTGGGTACCCCTTTCTCGCTAAATGGGTGATAGACGCGCCAAGAGTGGTAACCCTGGCTATTTTGCGTAGTTTCTCATGGAGCTTTCAACTCTGGGAGACAACACGCAAAAACGCGCCTGTTAGTGACTTTTTGAAAATGCGCCGAGCAGGGTTCCAAAGCACATTTTTACCAGGAAAAAGATAGGGTTGCCAGAGAAATGAAACAGAAAAATACTACGCCTCCTCTAAAAATTACTACAAAACACTAAAGTTTCCAAACGTTGCCAAAATCAAAATTGCTGAAATGCGAAATCTATGAAAATGAAAAAAAAAAAAAAATCCGCCAAATCTTTTAATTAAGTTATTCAAGTATATTGGAAACAGGGTTGCCAGAAAAATACTACGCTCCTTATTTGGGCCGAAAAAATACTACCGTAGTATCAAAAATACTATGTCTGGCAACGCTGGAAAAAGAACGAAACAAAAAAAGGTATGAAAACGTAATCATGGTGACAACATGAAAAGTTGATTTCCGTTGATAAAATAATTCATTTCATCTCTATTTTCAAACAAATTTTATTCTCGAGCTCAACCATTTTAGGATTGTTTGGCTTGCTTTGCTGAAGGTAAGCCTTGAGTTTCCGGGATTCTAAAAACAATTATTACAACTCTTCTAATGCTCGTAGAAACTTCAAACTGACATCATTTTTAGCAGAAAATTTCAAGCTTTCGAATGACATAAGACTTCAAAATGTGTACGAAATATTTCTTCCCTATTTTATCGAATTTTCGCTAAGAATTAGAATAGAAAAAGAACGAAATAGAAATTTCAAAAAATCGCTTCGTAGTGCATAATCTCATGCTACAAACTAATTTTTGTGCCAAATTTCATAAAAATCGACCGAACGGTTTTGGCGCTACGCGCGTAACAGACAGACAGAAAGAAGGAAAGAAAGACAGACAGACAGACTCACCTTCAGCTTTATTATTAGTAGAGATATCTAGGTGCTCTATACATATATATCTCTGTATTTGTAGTACATATTTGTTTTAAACTAACCGCCAATTGTATCCCCTAACAAAGAAAAAAAATCAAGTAAAAAACCGCTCATTTTACTTCTGTAATTAAAATAACACAAAAAAATGCTGTGTTTGTGTTCCCTGCTGTATGCAAGAAAATATCTTTTGCAAAAGAAAAGTAATTACTGCTTTTATTGAATAAGAGTACGCATAAATATTAACGTACAATCTGGGGGGGGGGGGGGGAATGTTGGAAAAAGAGATAAATGAAATTCCTAACAAAAAGTACAGCAAAGCAATCGGTTCATATTTGTAAAATTTAGTATGAAAAAAGTAACGACAACGGACCCTATTCACGGTGTGGCAACGGTCCACTAAACATTTAGCCCTCGACTATTTTGATTTCGTATTATCTTTAGTAGTGCCATAAAAACTGGTTTTATTTAACAATCACTGCTCTTTGTATACATCATGAACAAGTGTACTGCTTATGGGCAAATATCAGGAAAAGTGCTAATTCAGGTCACAAATGAATTTACCTACTACTTCCAAATAAAAACCAAATTTTTTTATTTTCTTATTCGGTGAATTTCATCGCAAATACAACCCATGACAAAGTTTTCAGATTTTACATTAATCTATGACAATGGAACTCTTTTTATTGCTTCACAATCATGTCGGCAGCGCATCACACATTCGAATCAAAAATTTCTCAAGAAATCCTGTGTATTGTGAAACATCGCAGCAGAAACAAATACTAACTACAACAACGTGTTTTATGTTCATCTATGAAGATTAACTCTTGTGTTTCAGAAAAAAATTATTCAGATTGTGTCGTATAGTGGTTAGTTATTTATGTATCTAAAAGAATTTATGAAATGATTGGTCGTACACAAATAAGAAAATCGTAAGTAAAAATTTGAACTCCCAGAGTTCGAAACCCTAAACTAAATAGGCAAGGTGTCGATAACCCTAACCATAACAAAAGGAAGATTAACCCTAACGAGATAGAGCACATGGGAAAATGAACAGAAAATTTTAAACTGAAGAAACTTATTTATTCATCACAAGGCATTTTACAAATTATTTATCTGAGGTAATTTCATAAAAATCAAGTAAAACCAAGCTTAATAATTTAGACCAGAGATAGGCACAAGTAATAAAACATCACACGCCTAAATCAAACATTAAAAGTCTGCCAAGGGAAATTTAGGTTTAAAAAAACAAGGGAAACAAAAATTATATAAAAAGAAATGGAAAGGGAAAGAGTAAACTCACGGTACGTTCCTGTAATTTACATAAAAGGCAGATATGCCATAAAAAGGCATACCGCCCAAAAGATCCAAAACTACATTTTTAAATATATATCAATGCACGCCGCAGAGAGAGACGAGAGAGCCCCGATAAAAAAAAAAGACCCGCTTAACACCAGGTTACAAGAAACTGAGGAATTCGCCAAGAGCCGAGCCAAAGCAGGTTTCTCAAAACGGCGCATCGCCAAGACAGAGTAGAGGAGAAGAGGGGAAAAAGTCGCCAAAAGCGATAAATGATCAAACAAAGCATTTCTTCCAAACCGCAAGATTCCAATGGCCAAAATGTCCCCACAGAAAGTGCATGGTAACAATAACGGGAATTTAACGCAGAGCGGGGAAGAAAACCAAAGTAAAAGGAACAAAATCCAAATTTTAACCAATGGAGTGTGTATTAAAATATTACACATGACAGATTGATAAAAAAAAAAGCAATTTGTGTTCGACACAAGTTTTCATATCATGACAGGAGCGCAGACTTCCAGGATATTTATTTCTAGACAAAAAAAAATATATTGACCCAATGAATTGTGCTAGGTCAATCCCTCAAAGTTCCAATCGAAAGTTTTATCTTCAGTTGCATTGAATTACAGGTAAGGGACTTTCAATCTTTATTTTTCTGTTTCTACCAAATGAAGAATCATGTCAGCAGCAAAAATAAATACGCAAAATAAATCAATTTTTAATCTATTTTTGCACAATAGAAAATAAACATTGCCATGAACATAATAAGGCGTTTTCAGCATTCAACTATCGTATTGCTGAAAATTCGTCATGTCGGCAGCGTCGAATTAGAAACCGTTTGCTACGAAACTGATGCGTGCATCTCCGGTGTTTTTCCACAATTCTTCGTGTAATGAGTTTGTTGGGTTGAGTTTTAAAGTACAAATCTAATTTTAAGTTCATCGTTTTTCCTACCAATTTTTTTCATTACTGAAAAGTAATTTTTTTTAATATACTTCAAGAACATTATTTTCTCCCCAAAATTTTTGTTTTCAAACAAAATTATTACAAATTTTCACCCTATTTTCGTTTATATCAATATTAAGTTATATATATATATATATATATATATATATATATATATATATATAATATATTATATATAATATATATATATATATGTATATACTAGCCTAATACCCGGCGTTGCCCGGGTGCTTATTAATACAACATAGCATTCAGGGAAAAAAAGTTTGAAAGAGTTCTATTCATATGGGTATAAAATAATTTGCATCAATCTGTCTCTTAGGTACAAACTTTGAAGAAAACTAAAATATTACAGAGAGTTAAACGTTTACAGAAAAATAGTCTTACCAAAAGGTGAAAATTAAAGATAAATGTTGTCTGTGCTTTGCCGCGTCCACTGGCATGAAATATATGCACATGAAAGTGAAAAAATTGCATCAATTTCACCCGCCAAATTTAAAATATTAACTTTTCTCTATTAATTGTTCCCACCTACAAAGTAAAAATTATTATAACTCAGAAATAAATCTATTTCTCGTTCTGAAGGCTTATCTCCATTACAGACGCAACTGTCGTCGCATTGCAAATTTGAAATTCAAATCCGTGGTTCTTTTTATAAAGTCCACATGAATTATGATTGTTTTTTACTTATTTCAATGCTAAAAGGAAATAGGTGAGCCTTAAATTGAAAATTCATTACTTTAATCGTAATCATTGTTGGAAAATACTAATATTTAAAAATCTTAAATTTCATCAATTTGAATACTAAAAGGCCTATCTCGATTACAATATAAATAGGCTAGATTCCTATAAAAGGGTCATTTTTTGACAAAAAATTTAAATTTGAGCTTTTTAGATTTTTTAAAATTTCAAGACCCCGCCTATGAGAATTCTAGGGCATCAAGGAACCTCTGTGTCAAGTTTGATGAAAATCTGACGCAAACTGTGGATTTGTATAGAGAACAAGTATATATATATACATACACTCATTTTTATATATATATATATATATATATATATATTTTTTTTTTTTTTTTTTTTTTTTTTTTTTAATGGAAAATTTTCTAACAATTTTGTGCAAATATCCCTTCCCCGTCAAACTCTGACTATTTTGAATTAATTTTCTTTTTAGCTCATTTAATTTTTTTTCTTTTTAATTTAAAAACGATTAACCAATTTGTCTGTTTGAAAAAAAAAAACTCTGTAACACTTATTTTAACTATTTACTAACGTTAATTAATCTCTAATTTTATTTTTATGATACGAAAAAAAAAGGGGGGTTAGGCTGTGTAAATATTTATATATTCCAAGTAATGTTTTTTTTTCCTTTTAAACATGAAAGCTAGTGTAAGTGTTTACTCTTTATTTCCTTCTTACTTTCAGTTATTTTTTTTTTACAAAGGTATGAGAAAATTGAAGAAAAGCTTTGGGAATAAGGTGATAAAAATAGTAATGTCTAAAGAAATTGCGAAAAAGCGACCAAGTGGTAAAAAAAATAAGCATTTAAATTTTTGGTTAAATTTTACTGTTTTCATTGAAGTGTTATTTATACCTCGATTTACACGTAATAATTTCAATTTATTAAAATATTTCTTAAATTGTAAGGTGAGTGTAGCAAGCAAAAATTCGGTTGTATGTAGTCTATTGACTCATATCTCTTCAGGGTAAAACTGTTATTTCAATTCAAAAAATAAGTCTTCTGAAAGTTTTTATTTAGGAATGATATAGCAGAATGATGAATGACTAATTTGGTGCGAATTACTCTTAATTGTACTTTTCTGATTCAAAACCTCTTAGCTTCTTCTTAAGAAAATAGGTGAAAAGTCACATTCTTTTCTTTCTCCATCCCTTTTCTTAGAAGTTTGAGGCAATCCTAAGCCGATTTTGACCCTATGCATGTTCATTATGCATATAAATATCAGTTATTATTAAATAAAACTCATTTCTTTTGCACTACTAACGCTGAGTACTTGATCAAAATACCCGCAAACAAATAGTTAAATGGAACGTTGCCAACACCGTGAACAAGGTCCATTCAATCACTATCGTTATAAATTACATTTTATGTCAATATTACTTTTATTTACTGCATATTTATATCCTATTATACAGGGTGTCCACTCCAATCGTGGACCAATAGCTAATTTCTAAACCGTTAGAGATAAGCATATAGTTTATTTAGGAAAAAATCTCCAAATTTCGAGAGGAATTTTGGGTCTATTCAATGTTTTTCAAAAAATCAAATTTTGAAAGAGTTACGAAATTTAAATTTTTATACAGCCCCCCAGTCCTATCAATCATATTTAGTAAAATATTCTTGACACTATAACGTTTAAAACTAAAAAAAAATCACTCTTCTACCACAAAAATTGACCGAGTTATGACGTTTTGAAAAATCAAGATTTTGAAGGATTTCGCATACGGTCCCTCAAGCGATCTCTTGATGACGTCGTGAAATCCTTCAAAATCTTGATTTTTCAAAACGTCATAACTCGGTCAATTTTTGTGGTAGAAGAGTGATTTTTTTTTAGTTTTAAACGTTATAGTGTCAAGAATATTTTACTAAATATGATTGATAGGACTGGAGGGCTGTATAAAAATTTAAATTTCGTAACTCTTTCAAAATTTGATTTTTTGAAAAACATTGAATAGACCCAAAATTCCTTTCGAAATTTGGAGATTTTTTCCTAAATAAACTATATGCTTATCTCTAACGGTTTAGAAATTAGCTATTGGTCCACGATTGGAGTGGACACCCTGTATATATAACTAAAACAGGTCGTGTATTATGAACATTCAGTATGAAATCTGTAATAGTTGTCAAATCTGTAACATTCGCAACAGATCGGTAGCGCTCAAAGACAGCCCCTCTAAAATTAAGTAAATGTTCACTTCGGTCTTACCCTTTATTTAAAAAAAAATGTTATCAATGTGTAAATGAAATACCCTATTAATTTATCTTATAAGTATCTTTAAAACTTGAAAATTTCTGTAGGTCAAATTGGCACTTTTTCTGACAGTGGCGGCGCTAGCTATGAGGCAAAGGGGGCAATTGCCCCCCTGTCGGGAACGTCTTGCCCCCCCATGGGGGAAAATTTCTAGCTTCGTCGGGAAAAAATTTCCGACAATCAAATTTTCCGACAGAAATCTAAGCGCCGAAAATGTTTCTGATTCCGACAGATCGGTAATTTTCTTCAAATAAAATCATTCAACGAAAAAAACTAATTTTTTTTCTAAAACATTCTCAATATTCGACAAATTACACGATTTCAGATCAATTTCGAACACGAGAACCTTCGGGAAGCCGGTAGCAACAAGAGGTATCGGCGAGCTGCCGTCGCATCTCTTGGACGAACGTTAAGTTCTGCTGGAGAAAATTATTTTTGTTCAGGTTGAAAAAGGCAAATCTTATTTTTTTCCCCCTCACCAGCGGTCCCCACCCGCAAATCGCCAACAGCATGGCAAACGGACATTCATTGTCACTTTCTGAGAATCTCATAATCATCAACGACAAAATAGCTGCTTAATTGCCTCAACCTCATTTACGACCAGCCGCAAGACACGTGTTTCTCCGAGGGCTTTTTTCACCCACCAACTGTCGAGGAGCGATACTTGACACTCGGGGATTAGACCCCTTTTTCCATCTTGGACGGCGAATGCCGCAGGCTCCCGCGCATTGCATAGCGAGCTAAAAGAAGCGAAGCACGCAGCCCACCTCAGTTCTAACTCGAAAACTTTTCCTTCACGGAGTTACTTCTTAGCAAGAAGAAAAAAAAATTGGAACAATATTTGAACGAATTAAAATTTAACAGAATAGAACAAATGCAAATCATCTCCAGAAGTAACTGGGTAAGTGTTGTGTAAAACTTTTGGAATGTTTTTTTTTACCAATAGGAGTAGGAGCAATTTGAATTTGATGTGTTCTTTTTCTTTCTTTCATTTAAAAATGTGCACATTTAGATAGCAACGAGTTAATAATTAAATCTACACACTTTGTGTGTTTGGAGCCTGAGGGAACAAAAAGTGTTAATCCCTTTTATTTCGCTCCTATTTTTCTCTCTCAAGCAGAATAGTTTATAAGCTAATTCTTTTTATTTATTTCGTTCAATTACACTTCATTTGTTTTTCATTTCCTTTTTTCGTGTCGTGTATCCTCTGAAATTCTCAATCCTCATTTTTAAGGATCCTCATTTTTAACCCCCGACGCAACAAGGAAGGGGGTTATAAAGTTGACGCGTCTGTGTGTTTGTCGATCTGTGTATCTGTCTGTGGCACTCTAGAGCCTAATCGGATGAACCGATTTCAAAAAAAAAAAAAAAAAATTCTTTGAAAGGAGAGTTGATCGAGATTGTTCTTAGCTAGGTCGCATCTTCGGACATTAATTAACGAAGATATTGATTAAAACTCTTTAAAACGTTTTTCCCTATTTTTGAAGAGAAAAAATACTTAAAAAGCTTAACGGTATCAAAAGAAAGTAAAAAAAATGCGTCTGATAGAATGTGTTTGGAACTTCCATGTTATATAGAATTCGAATATTAACTAACGTTTTTTAGCAAATGCAGCTTAGCCTTAAATTTATGATATCATATGTAGTATATTATTGCCGGTCGACGGGGAAAGAAAACTCAATGACTTAAAATGCTTTTCTGTCGCCATTTTCTATTTGTTAACAAAAAATACTTGTCTCTTCTCTACTCTCTACTAATAATAAAGCTGAAGGTGGGTCTGTCTGTCCTTCTTTCCTTCCTTCTTTCTGTCTGTCTGTCTGTTACGCGCGTAGCGCCAAAACCGTTCGGTCGATTTTCATGCCACTTGGCACAAAATTAGTTTGTAGCATGTAGTTTTGCACCTCGAAGCGATTTTTCGAAAATTAAATTTCGTTCTTTTTCTATTCGAATTCTTAGCGGAAATTCGATAAAATAGGGAAGAAATATTTCATACACATTTTCAAGTCTTATGTCATTCGAAAGCTTGAAATTTTCTTCACAAAATGAAGTTTTTTCGAAGTTTCTACGATCATCAGGAGAGCTGTAACAATTGTTTTTAGAATCCCGGAATTCAAGGCTTACCTTCAGTAAAGCAAGCCAAACGATTCTAAAATGGTTCAGCTCGAGAATAAAATTTGTTTGAAAAGAGAGATAAATGAATTATTTTATCAACGGAAATCATTTTTTCATGTTGTTACCATGGTTACGTGTTCATACCTATTTTTGTTTCGTTCTTTTTCCAGCGTTGCCAGACGTAGTATTTTTGAAACTTCGGTAATATTTTTTCGGCCCAAATAAGGAGCGTAGTATTTTTCCGGCAACCCTGTTTCCAATACACTAATGACTTAATTAAAAGATTTGGCGATTTTTTTTTTTTTTTCATTTCATAGATTTCGCATTTCAGCAACATTAATTTTGGCAACGTTTGGAAACAGTAGTATTTTGTAATATTTTTTTAGAGGAGGCGTAGTGTTTTTTTTGTTTTAATTCTCTGGCAACCCTGTTTTTTTTCCGGTGAAAATGCTTTGGGACCACACTTGGCGCGTTTTTGCGTATCTCGCGGAATTGAAAGCTCCGAGAGAAACTACGCAAAATAGCCAGGGTTACCACGCTTGGCGCGCCTATCGCCCATTAAGCGAGAAAAGGGTATCTAAAGCACAGATTAACCAAATATCGTATCAATTGCGTTATTGCATTGTTCTTTTTAAAGTGTTTCATTTCGGAAAATGTATTGTTTTGTTTTCAAAGCTAGGAAAGAAAACTTTCTTCTTCTTTTAAACTTTGGTAAGATTTCAGTTGGTTTCTGTGAGCAGCAAAATTGTTCTTATTTTCTCTTTTGGCTTATTTTTCTGCATCTCCCCTTGGGGTTGCATTTGAATGTTCCAAGGGGGTGTTTTTCCCCTTTTATGGAGTAAATCAGTGTTCATTTTAATGCAGAAAAAAAGTGATATGAATTGGCGCGACCACTTGGCAATATATCGCCAAGCTTTTGGTCGTCAAGTATTTGTCGCCAATTTGGCGACATATCGCCAAGTTGACGAAAAAATTGTTTTCTTTTTCTTTATTTGGACTCAATTTGGCGCTATTGGCGATATTTTGCGAAAAATCGACTGATTGATGTTAAAATCGGCGATATTTAGGAGATTAATCATTGTAAAACATTTTTTTTGCATTGTTTCGTGGCAAACTAGGGATATAAATGTTTGAACTGTTATCTTGCTCACTCCAAGCACTATTTTAGCACTCAACCCAAGCAGCATTTTATCTTGGCTCAATCTTGGCGT